>SKCR01040404.1:0-72208 GCA_019454045.1 Zanthoxylum bungeanum
CAGTTGAATTGCCTAAAGCTACACATTAAACAATATGCCTAATTTGACCTTACTCAACTATATCAATCATACAAGTCCATTATCATCACCACTTATCAAATTTTCATGTTTATCATCATACACATACATGTAATTATACAAGTCTAATCCAAACTTATACATGGCTTTAACATTCGACTAAAACCTCTCTAATAGGCTTCATGCATTATCAACATCATATTAAACATTTCAAACATAATTCCCATTATAACATACACTTGAACATGATTCCACAACCCAAAAAGAAAAAAGATTCAACTTTCCCACAAGCCTATTTATATTAGGCCAAGCAATAATTTATTATCTTGAAAGTTTTTCAACTTAATTCAAATTCCAGTTCATGCCATATCATTAACTTAATCATCAATATCTAGCATTACCAAAGCACAAAACATAAACCTCTGACACCAACACAGTTTCGGCTAAGGGCATTATTAACCATCTTGAAGTTTCTCAACTTAAATCAAGTCAAACTAATACCATAACATTATTCTATGCATGATTCATAATAATTTATCATCAAAAAATTACAAACTCCACTCCCATTGACACCTATAGAATTCGACCAACACTAAGATTTATAACCTTAAAGAATTCCCAACACAAACCAATATATACCCATGCTTAACATTATCCCAAACACATGAATCATCATCTATTATCATCAAAAACAACAAAAACAACCCATATCAACACTATGATAATTCGGCAAACACACTAAGAATAACCCCATGAAGTTTTTCATCTTAATACCAAACAACTCATGTCAAGACATAATTTTAAGCTTGAATCATTATCATTCATCAATAAAAATATAAAAACAACCACCCATTTACAACCATAAACGAGGAAGAAATGTTAAAAGTATTATATTTATAGAATAATGGCTAATTTTTTATTTATTAATGAGTGGTTCATAATTTTCCACATAATAAGTTTCTAAACTATGCACGCATATTACTATTCATCCAGAAATGAAACTGTATTTTTGACTTATTTCTGGTTCGATTTTGGATAAAATGATCAACATGATGTTGACCTAAGATTCTCAATTGTATAAAGATCACAAAAATCGGATATCGTATGAAAATAATATAGCCAAATTATGAAATAGTTGTCTGAGACTTTGTTAAGATAAAATAAATGGTTGAAGTTGAAAATTTATCCCAAATCTCTGGTCAGGATTTCTAAGGTATGAAACCTATTTTATACATGATTATATGAATAATAACATATATACATGATGAATTATTGTACCAGACATGTCGTGACTGATTGGGGTGTTACAAACGTGTGCTGAAATTCCTCTATTACACACATTTCATCTATCATGCGTAAGTGGAGTAGTTACAAGAGCACAAGTGGAGCAGTTGATGGTTGGGGATATAAAAGGAAGAGAACGACAAAATGAAAGGGGAATAAAAAATCAATCAGTAAATAAACAACTCAATCATTCCAACATCAACCATACCTCTATTTTGTATTGTCTAGTCTTTTTAGAATTCTTTCCAGCAATTTTAGTTATGTTAAAATTCTCTTGTCCAGTACTCTAATCTTGTACTGATTCTAGCTTTCATTATGTAATCTCAGTTTCATTAATCAAAAAAATTTCCAATGGCCACTGGATGAAGACGGGAACATATACAGAGTCGGCTCGTAAACTCAGCCATCAAATATGATAGCACCAGCTTCCATAGTCAAGAACAATTGCATCTCATCAAGGGATAACCAAAAGTACCTCTTGGAGAAGGCTCAATCACAGATAACCATTAGCTGTAGAAAATGGTACATCCACATTAAAACGGGCCAGATAATGGAAAATAAAACTGAGAAGAATACAACCCGAAGCCACAAGACACCCGACAATGGTTCACAACTACTGTATATTCTTTGGTAGCATACCCTCCAAAGAGATAAAAAAATATACTGACATACTAGAACCTATAGAAATAACATATGCTCCTCATTAGTAGGAATAGCAGCCTATTTATTTTTTACAATATAGGAATAAGAGGCATATTTTTTTCGAGGAAAGAGGTTTAACTTTTCCTACAGTGGCTATTTGGGTTGGGAGCACCGCCACTGTAGAAATATGAGAACTAGTTTGCTATAAAAAAGAAGCCGATTGTGATGGTAGAGCATGGTCAGTGGCTGTAAGAGGACTCGTGGAGGTGGCTGGTGGGGTGAACGGAGCATGCATGATAGAGGTGTCCTCTCGGGACAAGAGCGATAGAGGAACGAATGCTACTACCTCTCGTGATGGTGGCTGATGTTAGGGGATCATATGATGAAGCTGGCACGCAAGTAAAGTGAAATTAATGATAATTATTAGTTCAAGAGGTGTTGCCTACCGTATAACAATACAATAATAATTAGGAAGCTTATCCTACTATAAATATTAACAATAATATAAGCAATGAGACACAGATTTAACGTGGTAAAACCCTCAATGTGAGGGAAACATCCACAGAAAAATGTAGAAGGATTTCACTACAGTGGAAAGAATTTTACAATCTCTCTCTAAACATAAGGAGTGAACAATCTCACACTCTCTTAGAATAGGAGAACCACAACTCTCTCACAAACTCTTAAGAAGAAACTATATTTTCTCTTTTAGAATACATAGGATTTGGTTGAGAATGGGATGATGAAAATAATGAAATGAAGCCTCTATTTATAGGCATGAGATTCACTGTGTAAATAGTGAATTCTAATTTTTTATTATTTTCTTTTTTACATGTGGGACCCACCCCATATATTTTATTTATTTTCTTAAACCATTGCATTTTTCAGTGCATTAACCATTGACTTATAACAATTCTCTCACTTGGGAACTTGATTGAGAACCAATCTGTTTCCACACCATCCGTTCTACTTTGCCGTTTTCAAGCTGCTTACGTTTCTGCTAAGCCATAAAAGGATCTACACCATACAAACTTATTTGCATTGATAGGCTTGGTCATTACGTCTGCAAGATTCTCATTGGCGTATACCTTCAATAAGTTCACACATTATTCTTCCACTACTTCATGAAAAAATGGCATTGTACCTCTATATGCTTCGTTCTTGAATGAAAGGCTGGATTCTTTGAAATAAATAAAACACTATGACTGTCACAAAATAATGAAATCTTCTCTTGTTTGTGTCCGAGCTCCTCCAATAACTTTTGAAACTAAATAGCTTCCTTGCAAGCTTGTGTAGCTGCCATGTATTCGGCTTCTGTTGTAGACAAAGTCACAACACTCTGTAACTTAGATACCCAGCTCACTGCTCCTCTTGCTAGTACAAACACATAATCTGCAATGGATTTTCTTTTGTCAATATCTCCTGCAGAATCTGAATCTACGTAGCCTCTAACAATTAATTTTGATCCTCCATAACATAATGCAATATCTAAGGTTCCTTTGATATATCCAAGGATCCTCTTAACAGTATTCCAATGCTCTCTACCAGGATTCGCCATAAAATGACTAACTACTCTCATTGCTTGTGCAATGTCTGGTCTTATATAAATCATGGCGTACATTAAGATTCACACTGCTGATTATACGGTACTCGAGACATATTCTTCCTCTTAGCTTCATTGATAGGACACATAAAATAGGATACCTTGAAATTAACAAGAAGTGGGATAGAAATTGGCTTACAATCTTCCATGTCGAACCGCCGTAAGATTTTCTTCAAGTAATTTTTCTGATAAAGTCAAATCTTCCCGTTATTTCTGTCTCGGTGTATTTATATCCCTAGAATCTTGTTTGCTGGTCCCAGATCCTTCATGTCAAACTCGTTAGCTAATTGTACCTTTAATTCTTAGACTCGATCTTTGTTATGACATGCTACTAACATATCGTCCACATATAACAGCAAAATAATAAAGTCATTATTTCCAAACGTCTTGTAATATGTACAATGGTCTGAACTGAGTCTTCTGTACCCAAAGCAAATAATAAAGGAATCAAATCTCTTATACCAACATCTCGGCACCTGTTTGAGACCATATAGAATTTGTTCAACCTGCAAACTAAGTTCTCCTTATCTATTTCAGCAAAACCTTCTAGTTGGAGCATATAAATTTCTTCTTCAAGTTCTCCACGAAGAAATATAATTTTTACATCCAATTGCTCTAGATGTAGGGTAAATATAGCACACATAGCCAGGACTGTTCTAACTGTTGTAAGTTGAACCACCGAAGAAAATATCTCGTTGAAATCAGTCCATTCTTTCTGAGCATATCATTTCACCACCAATCGTGCACTATACCGTTCCACTTGATCATTGCTATCTCGCTTGATGTTATAGACCCATTTATTACCAATGGCTTTTCTTCCACGTGGTAATGGTATTAGATCCCATGTATTGTTTCTGAGTGAAGCTTATATTTCTTATTGTATTACATTCATCCACAAAGATGCATTTAAATTTTTTTGTAGCTTCATGGAAAGTTAATGGCTCTTCATCCTCTGTTAGAAGATAATATGCAATGTTACACTTCGTATCATACTTCGAGTGCCAACTTGGAGGTCTTCTCTCTCGAGGTGATCGATGAACTTCAGAAGTTTCAAACTCAATTGGTTCTGGTACCTCGTGCTCCGGTGCTGCTTCGGAAGAATCTGAATTTTCTTATTCGGGATTATTTTCCACCAGTATTGTTGTAGTTTTTGTACTTTCTTTTGAAGTTCTATCATTTCCTTCTTTCTGCGGTTAAACTTCTGCAAATATCACATCCCTACTGGTGATGATCTTGTGGGTAGTGGAATCCCACAAGCGATACCCCTTTACTCCATCAGCATAGCCCAAGAAAATATATTATTTTGGATATAGCTTTGTTCTTTCTTGAGCATTATATATCACGGATACATGACAATAAAAAATGTGAAGAAATGAGTAATCAGCAGGTATGATATTGTCCACTTTGGGCCTAAGTCCTCATGGATTTGCTATTGGGATATACTTAAAAGATCTCATACCAATGAAGATATTGTTCATACTTATAAACCCATGATCCTCCATACTTTTAGCCAATGTGGGACTTTGTTTGCACACCAAAAATCCTCCTATCGAACAAATGACCACTGAGCCTCCCTTTAAACGATCATCCATCCGTCCACTCTAGTCCATGATAACTCCTCTTCACCGTGTTGGGATTAGGACACGTCCTTGAAAATTGGAGCATGTCGTCTATCTAACCGAGCACATTCACAATCACGATCGGGGCTCACCACCTTTTGTTCTGCATTTCAAGGATTCATCCACATGGCTAACTCTGGGGCATGGCTCTGATACCACTTGTAAGAAACCTTAGACATCACATATATCCACATTGGTATGATATTTTCCACTTTGGGCCTAAGCCATTATGGATATGCCCTTGGGGATATCGCGAGAATGTGATTTTGGTGGAGAATTAGTTGATTCTTGTTGAGAGCAAATTGTATCAAATTATGTAAATGTTACTTTTGGTTTGGTTTGGTTTTTCAAAGGCTTGCCATATGGAGGAAAATGAAGAGTTCAGACGATTTAAAATTTTATATACATACTAATTGGCCTTTGGGACAAAAATATACGGGAGGTATTGTTCGTATCAAAAATATTTTAGGCCCAGTCTAATTAACAGGAGGGAAATAAGCCCAAGCTCAAGCAGAGTAAGATAAATATTATCTCAGATTCAGTTGTTCCAAAAATATAACGTGTGTTGAAATTCCTCCAGTGCATACATCTTTCCTCCATCATGCGTAAGTGGAGCAATTATAGGAGAACAAGTGGAGAAGTTGATGGCAAGGAATATAAAAGGAAGAAAATCATAAATTGAAGGGGGAACAAGAAATCAATCAATAAATCAACAACTCAATCAATCCAACAACAAACATACCTCTATTTCGTGTGGTCTAATCATTTTAGAATTCTTTCCAGTAAATATAGTGCTGTTAAAATTCTCTTGTCCTAGAGTCTAGTCTTGTATTGATTCTAGCTTTCATTATGCAATCGCAGTTTCATTAATCAAAGCTATTTCATTTCATTTTCAATCTCAATTGCACTTACATTAGAGCCAAAATTTACTTTTCTAGTATCTTATTTTAGAATCTAAATGTTCATCCATTTCGGACTTTAGAGTACTTGTTTCACAATGTTTTGATTAGCAGTCAGATTCCAAACTTTGAGAATCCGCTCCTCTGACACGCCCGCGTAACACCAAAACTTTTCAGAGAGCCAACTCAAGAATTGAGCTCTAACGGATAATTATGAAAAATTAGAGACCAAATAGTTAATTATGAAAAAATTAAGGAACTAGAAATCATTTTCCCTTTTAATTATTTCCCCTATTATTATTATTATTATTATTATTATTTTGGTTTATATCTATATTAATTTAGGTATTTACCAATAATATTTTTTTTTGTATTAAAGAAACTTAGACGCCAGTTATAATCTTATATTTGAAGTATAATATACTTTTGATACAATAAAAAAATAACTTATTGTGATTATACTTAATATACTTCAAATTATATATCTCGTTATCAGGAATCGAATTTTGGGAATTAATGGGTTAAAAATATATAAATATAAATATAAATATAAAAAAAATGTTGTAAGAATCTTGATATTTGCCAAATAGAATGAAAGAATAATTTATTTATTTTTCTTTAAAAAAAAAAAGATGAAAGAAACCTAATATTCGACAACTTCAGTTCCAGTGGATAGCATCCAACAAGGATGCAACAAGTGTGCAAATTTTGTTTTGAAAAAGCTCACGATTCTAAGTACCCTCACTTTCCCTTTGACCCATTAAAATATCTTATTGTCAGCCTTAAAGTTTAGGCCCAGTGGGCTTAGAATTTATAAAATGGGGTTTCAGTTATGTTTTCCCCCTCCGCAAAATTCCTTATAAAAAAACCTTTACAATATTTACTAACCTTAATTAAAATTTAAAGAAAAGACAGAGAGATTAAAATTAAACTCACACTTTTTTTTAATTAGATACTTTTATTAAAAAACTTTTTACGCCCTCATGATCCTTACCTATTCTAAAAAAACAAAAATTGAACAAAAAGGTTTTATCATGAATTCTTAACATTCACTTGTCATTTTCAAAAAAAAAAAAAAAAAAAAAGCATTCACTTGTCATGACAGGACCCACTCTGACCCTTATGACGGGAACCATCTTGATCCTTCTATGGGGTGATTTTTTGATACAACGGAGATATGAGTGACGTGATATCACCAATAAATTAGTAAATGATATGTATGATTTAATATCCATATTTTTAGTTGTTTTTTAATATTTTAGCACATGTGACGTGATATCTCTGTTATATTATAGATTTTCTCTTTCTATGGACTCCAAGGTGAATCCTTACTAGTGATGGCAGCAAGGTGTTTTTTTAATGCGAATTTATATATATCAAATACATACACTAGTAAAATAAAATACCAAATCCGCTCATTATTTATTGCGGGTTTTACTTAACATTACCAAATCCACTTACACTCAAAAAATAAAATACTAAACCGACATTGGTACTGATAAATTTTTAGCTAGTTCCTAAATTCCAACCACTTATATGAATAAAATACATTTGATTGAATTTAGTTTTAAATTAATAATAAAAGCTATAAATTCATAACATTTCGTTAAAAGAAACTGCATATGAAAAATTAAAATTTAACATTAAAACAATATAATTAATATATAAGACCATCTCAAGAACTACTTAAAAAAACAACAAAATCCAAAAACAACAACCATCAGATATTCAACACCAAATTAAGATTTTCATCTCATAACTTCCTTCGCCTATAAGACCCATCTTAACTTTATTAATAATCATATAATAGAAAAATAAATCTAAATAAAATAAGAGAGTGACTGGTGGACGAATACCCAATGCATATATCCGGCGGGTTTGTCCATATACTAAATTCGTCACTATCCTTGATAGGTTTTGTCTTGTAATACCAAACTCACCCATTATTTGATAAAAGACATACTAAATCTTACCCACATTGGGCGGGTACTAGTGGGTTTGTGAGTGAAATTTTCATCATAATCTTGACATGACCCACCATAATCCCTTTATGGAATCGAGATGAATCTAGTTGTGATCGCTTATGCTTGTGTTTGGGCCCCCAATCATTTAAAGTTGTTTGGACTTTTTATCGTGGGGTGTAGACTTATTTGCACTTTCATAGTAATTAGGTCAAATGCTTTGAAATGATAACGGGCCACCATGTATCTAAACCTTGATGAACCCGAAATGTTTAGTTATGATCTATATGTACCAAACATGAGCCCGATACTCATATTGGCTTTTATTAAAAAATTTACGTCTTGTTTTGTCCCATTTAGATGTTCTTAAATATTTCCAGGCTCATTCCAAAACAATCAAGATTACCAAGGCTTCCAATTTGTCATTTCTATATAATTGCACGATCCCCATATTAGGTTTAGTCATTATGTAAATGAGCGGCCTTTGTCTTTTTATGATGGAATGGAACTAAGGTAGCCAAGGATTATCCTTTGTAGCATAGGATAGAACGCGCTTAAGTACCCATTTATGGTGCATAAGTTAAGTCAATCCTAGGACAGATATAGACTTACCACGTGTGGAAGAGAAATGAGGTTGGAATGATATATGTTGGATGAGCATGCATTGCATGCATTGCATGTATACATGCATTGTGATGTTCCTTTGTTTTGCAGCCATCATAATGGCACAATGGGTTAGAGAGCAAGGTAACTTGTTAAAAAATAATCAGTAATAGTAGAAATGGTGAGTAGCGATAGTGCCCATAGTGATAGTGCTCGTATTGACCAATATAAAGCCAATATGAATGAGATGACTGAACAATTATAGACCTTAACCAATATTATTTCCAATATGATAGCACTCCAAACGGTGCCCCGGACGGCGGGAGCTGAGACCAATGAAATGATACAAGAGGGGCCTGAAAATCATATGGTTGAAGAAATACATGTGTTAGATGATGATGATATGGCTGACTATGACGCAAGACGGAGGGCCAGATCCCAAGCTGAAGCTGATCTCCAAATATTGAAGGAGCGGATGGAAACAGTTGCCCAGAAAATGAAGGGCTAACATGAAGACTTGTTAGACTACAACACCATGTCATTCTAGGAATAACTGTCTTCCCAATTTAGAATGCCCGAGATGACCAAATTCAATGGGAATGGAAACCCAAAAGCACACATTCGTCAATATGTGTCTTAATGAGTTCTACAGGCTTGTCCCAACATCAAGTGTAGAAGATGTTTGAGATGTCACTAGAAGGGGCACCGGTAGAATGGTACCATAGTTCAGAGCAAAAAGTAAGGGATGATTGGAGAGCCTTAGCAGAGACCTTTTTGAACCAATATGTCACAGACATAGAGATAGATGTGTCATTCAGTGATTTAGAAAACACCATATAGAAGCCCGATGAGAGCTTCAAAGAATATGTTGACTACTGGAGAAGTCGGCTTTTGAGGATGCGAAAAAGGGCATCAGAGAAGGAATAAATTAAGATGATCATCAACGACACCAATTCCTTAATCTATCACAAGCTGAGAATGATGACCTCTATGATTGCTGAATTTAAGCATTTGAAATAAACTATCATGGATATCGAAGAAGCGGAGGCTGAAGAAAAGGAAATACTCCAGCCATAGCAAAATGACAATGGGGGGGCCTTCTGGAGCCAAAGCTAGCCTCACTAAAATTACTGTTATTCCTAACTGCCGATTTTTCAACTTTCGCAAGCCACTGTAAAAGATCTTTGAAAAACTTAGAAGACATGGCCTTCTACAACCCCTATACACCAAAATACTACATAACCCAATCCCTCACAACTTTAACCAATACTGCTAATTCCATCAATAGAAGTGGCATGACACTGGAAATTATGTTTGTTATACCCCATTAATTATTTTAACCTTAAGTACCATTGATTCTCTAATGAACGATTTATTCATAACCATTATGAATGTTAATCTTTCTATTCGTAATAGAAAGACTTAAGCGCTCTAACAGTTCAAGTACCGAATCAATCCTTAAAGAAGACACTCATCTACTTCTCGCAATGAGTGAATTCCCTATCTATGTAAAATGTCTCCAGCTACACACCAAACCATGTATGCAAAGTACGTAACTATTGGTCGAGATTGCTAAACCAAACTCACTTTTATAAATCAAAGGACATAGCCTGCCATGCATGAGTTCGTAGTACACTCAGGATTCAGATCAATTCATATATGACAATCTAGTAGATTGAAATATATTTCTTCATTTAACGGATATTATAAGAAACTCGTTTCTATTTGGGTCCAGTCTTATATGACCGCATCATATAAGGTGCCTTCATTCTTATGTCTCCACATAGACGATCCCGGATCAAAGTCGCCATATAATTATAGAATGGACCGCATCTATAGATAAACCGTACAAAAAGTATCATCTTTGTTTGCTCTATATGGACTATTTTAGATTACTAACTCGAGACTTAAATCCGCTTGTATATTAAAATCATACACTAAGTCTGAAGGCACATGCGTAATCTAGGGTAAACAAGATAATTTACAATATGAATATTTTGATAAATAAATAATGCATCATTAGATATAATTTCGTTTACATTACATGAAATTCTATGGCATAAATCTCAACAATCTCCCACTTACACTAGAGTAAATGAGATATTTTACGTAATCCTAGACCATCTAGGTGACCTTCAAACACTTTAGCCATAAAAATATTGGTAAACGGATCAGTCAGGTTCTCTGCGGATGTAATTTTTGTGACAATAACGTCTCCTCTCTGCACTATCTTCATGATGAGATGATATTTTCTCTCTATACGCTTTCCTCTCTTATGGCTTCTTGGTTTTTTGGAATTCGCCATTGCACCACTATTATCACAATAAAGTGTGAGTGGTTTATCCATATCTGGAACAACTTCCAGATCTCCCAAGAACATCCGGAGTCAGGCTGCTTCCTTAGCTGCTTCGCAAGCTGCTACATACTCAGCCTCCATGGTGTAGTCAGCAATACAAGATTAATTTATGCTCCTCCACACAATGGCCCCACCACCTAGGGTAAACATTGATCAAGATGTTGATTTTCTAGAATCAACATCTGTCTAAAAATCAGAGTCTGTATATCCCCTGAGGATCATAACCTCACCAGAATATACAAGCATATAATTTCGCGTTCTCTTAAGATACTTGAGAATATGTTTCACAACCACCCAATGATCTAATCATGGGTTAGACTGAAACCTACTGACTACTCCAACTGCAGAGTAGATATCTGGTATCGTGCATAATATAGAATACATGAGACTATCAACTGTTGAGGCATATATGATATGTCTCATTTCCTCAACTCCTTGAGGTGTTTTAGAAGATTGTTTCTTCAAAAAATGAATTCCATGTCGATAAGATAAATTTTCTTTCTTGGTATTATGTACCCTAAATCGCACAAAGATCCTGTCGATATAGGATGCCTGAGACATAACTAAATTTTTTTTCTTACGATCCCGAAGAATCTGGATCCTAATGACATAACTAGCCTCTCCCAAATCTTTCATTTGGAATTGGTTAGCTATCCAGGTTTTCACGTCCAATAATATCTTTACATCATTCCCAATGAGTAAAATATCATCGACGTACAAATTGAGAAAAATCACATTCCCGTCAATGACGCGTTTGTATACACGAGGCTCATCAACATTCTACTCAAAATCATAAGACTTGATCGTGGTATCAATCTTATGTTCCAAGAATGTACCATATAGATACACTAATCAACATTTCCATTCAAAAATGTAGTCTTTAAGTCCATTTTCTAAATCTTATAGTCATAATATGCGGCGATGGATAGAAAAGTGCGGATGGATTTAAGCATGGCTACTGGCGAGAAAGTTTCCTCATAGTCAACCCCCTCTTTCTGGGGTTATAACCACTAGTCTAGCCTTGAAGGTCTGTACCTTCCCATCTACTCCACTCTTTCTTTTGTAGAACCACTTGCAACCTATGGGTTTACCCTATCAGGTTGGTCTACAAGTTCCCAGACTGAGTTGGAGTACGTAGACTCCATCTCGAGGTTCATGGCTTTGAGCCATTCTTCTTTATCAGAATCATCCATTGCACTACGATAGGTCAATGGATCATCTGCACTATCATTGGAAGCGATAACTTGTGTCTCTCCAACTCTTAGATAGTGATCGGGTTGTCGTACAACCCTCCCACTACTCTAGGTGGCAGATCATTCTGAGAAACTTGCATCGGACGCTCAGATATCGAATGTGTTATGTGTTTTTGTCAACAGTTGTTGACGATGGTGCGCTGGTCGAACCGGCAAGTAACTCACCAATTAACACCTTAGTACTAGGTTTGAACTCCCTCATATAGTCATCCTATAGAAACGTAGTGTTTGTCGACATAAATATTTTATTATCTTCATGACTATAAAAGAATCCACCTATAGTCTCCTTAGGATAGCCTGCAAATAGTCACATATGTGAACGTGGCTCCAACTTAGTAGTCTTATTCTTAGCACATGTGCTCGAAACCCTCATATGCGGAAATATCGTAAACTAGCTTTACGACCACTCCATAAATTTAAAAGAGTTTTCGAAACAGACTTAGATGAAACTACATTTAGGATATACATTATAGTTTGTAAGGTAGTGAACTATAACTAAACATAGATCTTATCATGTCGAATAGAGTCTGATTTCTCCTCTCTACAACACCAGTTTGCTATGGCGTTCCAAGTGTTGTGAGTTGGGATATTATCCCATGCTCAACTGAGAATTCATCGAAATCTCTGTCAAGATATTCCCCTATATGATCCGATCATAGAGTTTTGATCGTTTTACCTAATTGGTTCTCAACCTCAACACTATAATCTTTGAACTTTTCAAAAGTATCTAACTTGTTCCGTATTAGGTAAACGTACCCATATCTAGAATAATTATCAATAAATGTGACGAAGAATTCATAATCACATCAGGCTCTCACATTCATCATTCCGCAAACGTCCGAATGTATTAGTCGAAGTAGTTGATTGGCTCTTATACATTTTCCAGTAAAAAGTCTATTGGTCATCTTTCATTCTAGATAGGATTCGCAGATTGGTAAAGTTCCAAGTTTTAACTGGTTTAAAGCTTTGTTCTTTATCAACCTATCTATCTAGGCAAGACTGATATGACCAAATCTAAGATGTCATAGATATGTGTCATTGTGAGAAATCTTTTACCGTTTTGTTTTAAGTTTTTCAACTTTAAATATTTCAGTGTTGAGCAGTGACCTATGTATTAACGGTCTTAACACATATAAATTATTTTCTGAGTTTCTTGTACATATGGTTAATCCATTTCTACCAAAAATAACCAAATTACTATTAAAATAAACCGAAAAACCATCATCCAAAAGTTTGGAAACAGAAATCAAATTTCTGTGAAAATTAGGAATGAATAACACATTGTCCAAATTTAAATAAATATTATTTAGAAACTCCAATTGCTCTCGCTGAAATGGCATCCCATGTCCCAACCCTCATGATGTAGTTACTTTCAGCAAGGTCCTTCCATGAATCACGCAGCTGTAAAAAAGAACAAACATGGTTAGTGGCTCCAGAATCAACAATCCATGCAGACTTATCATCCTCCATTAATATAGATTCGATAACAAGTAAATCGTATTTACTTGTAGCCTTTTTTTTCCAGTTTAGCAAGGTATTTAAGACAGTTCATTTTCCAATGCTCGTCCTTATTGCAGTGGAAACACTTTCCCTTGGGCTTGGCATTCTTGGAGCCTTTCTTGTTATTCTTCTTCATAAGCTTGACATTAGCCTTCCCATTGACTTTCTTCTTGTTCTTTGCAGATTTAGAAGATTCAGCAGTATTTGCCTCAACACCGGGCTTACGAGGATCCACTAGCATAGTATGGACTCGTAATGGGTGAGCTCATTCAGCAGCTGGGTCAAAATAAAAGACAACTTGTTTATAACATGAGCAAGGAATACAGAAGCAAAAATGGCAATGAGAAATCCAAGAAAAAGAAGCATGGAGCCAACATGATTGAAGAAGAAAAGTTGTCAAGTGATATGTTAGAAATGAAACTCTCAGCAATAATTACTTAAATTAACTTAATAGGAAATCCTAAGGAATGGTGTATGGACACTGGAGCCACACGTCATATTTGTGCGGACTGTAAAATTTCTCTACCTATATAAGAATTGAAAATGATGAGAACTGGATTATGAGGAACTCCTCCACATTAGTTCTGAAAATGACTTTTGACAAAATTCTTACTTTAAAAAGTGTTCTACATATGCCAAACATTAGAAAAAATCTTGCCTCTAGATCTCTACTAAGCAAGAATGGCAATAATTTAGTGTTTATTGACACACTCAGAAAGTGGTTATTTACTCCCAAGTATAAGAGTGTCGAAGTAATAAAATAACCTGATAAGTCCGGGATCGATCCCCGGAGAATAGATTTAGTAAAATAAAATAATAATTTGAGTGAAAATAAAAAGATTGAGTTGTTAATTTTTTTTAAATTGGAGTGCAATAATAAAATAAAATACTGGGGGTTAGGAGATACACTTTTAATATTTCAAATTTAGAAATCTCACTTTTTATAATATATAAATTGTCATTATTACCCAATTAATTTATTTCAGGAATTAATTATGTCAAAACATATAAAACCAGCCATAATGGCAGTGATAACTTTTGTCTATAACAAGTCCAGTTAGGTACTCAATTATGCAAATAAATAAAACCAGTCATGTAGACGGTAACAAAGTTTGTCAATAATTAATCTAGAATTAAATTAAATATTAATCATTAAATTATAATTTATATATTATAATATAAATGAGATAAATCTATATTTTCATTTTAAAAGCTTCACCATTTACCCCAACATGACGAAATTAGCTACTCATGATTTGAATAAAAACACACATAATTTTATTACTGAAAAAAAAAAGAAATTACAAGAAAGCTTTAAAAAAAAAAAACACACAAGAGTTAGAACTCCACAAATTTTCAGAAAAAATTATGGAATCCAGCCTGATTTTCTAAGGTGCTGAACACCTTTATTTATAGAGGGCTCAGCACCCCCTTCTTTGACAATTTGCATTGCATTACTAATGTAATGCAAATTGTAAAATTGTGGATTGGCCATATATATATATATATATATATATATATATATATATATATATATATATTAATTTTTTTCATTTTAATTTTTTTTTTTACTTTAATAATTACATATAACACACTTTGGAGTTTTCATCAATCTCAGCCTTGAAAAATTCGAACTAGGAAATCTTGTCAACAACAAACTTGGAAATCCTTGAGTATTCTTTCATCTAGAACTGAAATCGCCTCAATCCAATATCGGAGTAAAAAGTTATAGCCAAAATACGAAAATTACACAAGGATGAAATTTCTAAATTTGTACACAGTTAGAACGCCCTTTCAAGTTTTTGGCCTCCAAAATCCAAATGTCATGTCCATTTTTCTAGTTATAGATAAAAATCACAATAAAAATAGATAAAACATAAATTTAATTATTATTTTTATAAATATACTAAATTAATGGGATTAATGAAATTACAAATGTAAAATGATTAATTTTTTCTTTTTAATTTTTTTTTTTACTTTAATAATTACATATAACACACTTTGGAGTTTTCATCAATCTCAGCCTTGAAAAATTCGAACTAGGAAATCTTGTCAACAACAAACTTGGAAATCCTTGAGTATTCTTTCATCTAGAACTGAAATCGCCTCAATCCAATATCGGAGTAAAAAGTTATAGCCAAAATACGAAAATTACACAAGGATGAAATTTCTAAATTTGTACACAGTTAGAACGCCCTTTCAAGTTTTTGGCCTCCAAAATCCAAATGTCATGTCCATTTTTCTAGTTATAGATAAAAATCACAATAAAAATAGATAAAACATAAATTTAATTATTATTTTTATAAATATACTAAATTAATGGGATTAATGAAATTACAAATGTAAAATGATTAATTTTTCTTTTAATAAATACACATTTTTTAGTGTTCATCATTTGTTTGTATGTTTGTGTTGTCCAAGAATAAGAAAATGATATCTTAATAAAAGGCTCTTTATGTTTAGTATAATGACTACTATACCACACAAGAATATCAATCTTTTTTTATTTATGTTATTGAGTCACGTAATGTTTGAATTGACAAATTATAATATGTTAAATATGATATGAAACGTTGATTACTCAACATAGACCTATTACCTAATTTTTTTTTTTTTTATTTAAAAAAAAAACCAATAATAAAACACTAATTTTCTAACACGAAAAAAATTATATGATGCATGAGAACGTGCAACTTGAGCTATTGGATTAATTGATGGAAGATTGTTAAATAATTATCATTCTAAACAATTACGAACACTTATTTTTAATGTGTGTTTTTATGGTTTTTCTCTATAATCAATTTGTGGATTAACCGCCCATATGTTTACTAACAAACCTATATATATATAGGGGCGGTTCAAATTTTTTTAAGATCTTAGTTAATATTTTTTAGTTAAGCCCTTATAAAATTTATTTTTATAACTAATTATATTCATATATATATATATTAGTAAAAGTATTGTAAAGAGAATGCTAACTTTTTATAAGAAAAAATAAGAATAATTTATAAAAAAGTAATAATAAAAACTAATAAAAAGGAATAAATAATTTAATAATTTAATAATTCTCCACTACAATTAAATGATCTTACTTTTATATAAAAAATTAATGGTAAAAGTCATTATTAGAAAGAAAATACTATTTTTTTTAATAAAATTGATAATAATTTTGTAATACACTTAAGGACACAAATTTTATTTAGAATTATATTTGAGATGAAATTTTAAACGAATGTCTAAAAACCATCCAAACCTAAAAAGAGTAGCATTTTAGATGGAATGATTAAAATTTGTGTATTATTATTATTATTTTTTAGGGATGACTGCGACTCAACATTAATCTCCTTGTAATGAAAACTCTGCGATCACCACATCACAATTAATAGAGTTTGATTTTGTTTGGGGAAAAATCAACAAATTCAGATATCATTAGAGACGATATCCAAATATCTATTCTAAAAGACTGTTGTAATACAATTTCTTCTCCATAAATTATCAAAAAATTTTGACCCCATTTCTTCTTCATTATTTATTTATTTATTTTTAAAATTCGATCGTGATCTATCAAAAAAAAAACATGATGGATATTTTAGACATCGGATAAATGATCAATCAAATAGTTCAAAAAGAATATTGAGGGCATGACTTGGTCATTTGGTCCCCAACTTTGGGGAAAGAGAAGGTCCAAGTAGAGGCGGTTTTGAATTGTGTTCCTAAAATGTAATTCATATTAATAAATAATACAAATACAAATATTAGATTTTATTTTTAAAATTTGAAATTTTATTAGATTTAGAAATTTAATTTTAAGGTCCAACTAATTACTTATCTCGATTATCCCAAGATAATTTATGAGCCGAAACTCATCCTTTTTAATCCCAAAATTGACTAAATAAATAAAGAAAAGACTACAAGCCGGCCTTCCCCCAAATTGGTATTAGTTGAATTTAGTTTCAAGTATTTGGAATTTTGATGGTTACATTTTTTTTTTCAAGGGCAAGTGAGTGGGGAGGAAACAATTTCATTTCACATCATTATAAACCCATTTCCCCAATAATACTCTCTCCATTTTCTCACTGAAATTGGTTCTTTCTTGTACGTAGCGCATAAAATGCCCATGTTTGATGTTTATGCTATTTATGGGATCTTTTTCTTCTTATTCTAATTTATATTCACATAATTTCTCCTTAATAAGTAATTTTGAGATTTTACCCATATGGTCAGTATAAAGAATGTCTAGAACATTATATACTTTTTCGTTGGATTCTAAAAAAGCGAATAAAATACACAAATATGAGTAGAATCCGATGTTTTGAGAATTGGACCGGGGATCAAATTGGTGATGTAAGAGATTCAATGGGTCACTAATTTGACCGGTGAATTGTGTCAAAAAATCGACAAAACCGGCTTACGTAATAAAGAAATTTATTTAATTAATAATTAAAAAATGCAAATAAAATAAAATAAAATTTGGGACCGGTTTTGATGAGTTTTTACCGAGTTTGACTGATTTTTTATCAAATCGATTTTTTACCTTTGGCCGGACTGAACTCACCTTTCTTCGTTCATGGTTCGACGGATCCCGGTTTAACAGGTCGGACCGACCGGTCCGATTCGCTTATGAAAATATGGGTATAATCTAAAAAGAGAGATTTATGCACTTATGACGCATTTAATGTGTCAGATTGGACTGGATTAGAATGGATGGATTATATAAGATATGATAAGATTGGATTATATTTAGTATTATCTTGTTTTGTATTTGGTGGAGTTTATAATTGGATTGGGTTATAAGGGTTATATTTTATTTATATATATATATTATTAAAAAAAAAAATATATGAAGGAATACGTATGTTGATGTTACAGTTTAGTTTTTTAGATTGTATTCAAAAGATAAGACTTCAATTCTGACGGATTGAAAAGGAATGTGTGAATTTGGAATTGAATGCTTCTTCAAGTTGATTTAAAAAAAGTAAATTTAGTAACCTCTAAATAAAAATCATAATATTCAAACTGCAATTGTTGATTTACTATGGATTAAAGTCACTAGATCTTCCTAATCTTTTTCCCGTAGACTTTCTTAATTCTTTAACTCAAAATTACTGTTCTTTTTTGACCAATCTTAATATCAAAATATGGTGGTAGAAAAAAATATATATAAAAAAGAGAGAGTCATAATCGAATATCTTATATCTCTAGAGTAAGAATTCAATTAAAATTTTATGTATATAGTGATAATTGATGGTAACTCTATTAACTTTCGCAAAAGTCTGCATTTTAATAAGTACGGATGTTTATTCTTGAAAATTATCGTTCATTTTAAATCATGTAATTTTATACATATTTGTTGATGTCACGGACCCTATTCTTTATTTTTGATGATTCTTAAGTTCAAAGAATAGAGGTAAAAATTAAAAAAAAAAAAAAAGAAGAGAATGTTCATGTACTTTCTAGAACACCTATATATAATATTATAATTCACATAAGGTCTACATTATTAAGTACAAACATATGTACTCGAGAATTATTGTGTATATAGTTATTAAATTGTTGTTTATTTTGAACAAACTGTATACTTGTTTGTGGAATATAATAAAATAAAAATGACAGAAAACGCTTATGTGACTCGTGATCATGAAGTGTGTAACGTAATTGTTTTGTAAATATTTTTTTTTAAATATTTATAATTATATTTTGGGTAAATATTCTTTTTCTAGTCACCATATTTTGAGATAATTATTCAATTAGTTAGTCTCATATTTTTTAAAATTATACAAAAAAAAAAAAAAAAAAAATCATTTTGTTATATATATATCCACACACAATTATCATATGTTTTCGTTTGAGTGATAGATTTGTTTGAATTTCAACTCATATCAGGCACACGCACTATTTTACCAATGAAAAATTAAATCAGCTATAGAAAAAATAATGTGGGCGTTTGGGATTTTTATAAAATACAAAGATTAACCAAATAATTGAATCAAACTATAGAGATTAGAGAAGCATTTCCTTATAATTAATGTGGACAATTGTCACATGTGAGAAAGCTTTATAATAGATAACAACTTAAAACCTAATCAATCTAACATAATTAAAAATTAATGCCCAAAGAATATGTCACAAAACAAAAAAGTCAATGTCCTTTTCGGTAATTTAGTGAATTTTGAAAGGTGATTTATGAATTATTAAGTTGAGTTGTACTCATCACCATTTATTAAAAAACTTAACACAAAGTTCTCCTCATCAAATTTTTGATAGGTGATTCATTTTTTTTTTTTTTAAATTATTGGAAATCTCATCGTCAAATCACCATTTTCGAATTTAAGTGAAGAAGGTAAAATTCTCGACTGTCTTAAACTTTTATAATAAATGCACCGTCTTCAGACTCTAAATTATACACTACCAAATCAAGTCCCCTTGAATTACACGTGGACTACGGCAACTTCCACCCAACGCATAAGCCAAAGCCACAAAGACTTTGTATATAAATCTTTCATTTCTTGTCTCATAAGCACTCCATGCATTAACCCTTCAGCAGTTTCACCAAATCATTTTCTTTTTATATACAGAGATGGGCATGGCTCCATTTTCATCATCTCCAAGAAAGACCATGCAAGCAGCTTCATGGGTAACCCTAGCCGATACGGCGTCGTGGTGCTGTGCCATTGTAATACTAGCCTTGATCTTAGTGGGTTCCATTAGAGAGAATGATCTTGCTGCCGGTGATCACGATGAGTCTACAGTGAGAGGGACCCACCAGATTCTGAACAATAACAGACCTTGTGATGAAATATACGTCGTCGGAGAAGGTGAGACTCTTCACACCATCAGTGACAAGTGTGGTGACCCGTATATCGTGGAGCGGAACCCGCATATCCATGACCCGGATGATGTCTTTCCTGGCCTTGTCATCAAAATTATCACTCCTTCAACACCCAGGTAGGTAGTTACAGGATTTGAGAAAATTAAAACTTTTCAATTTGTATATGAAAATAATTTTTAAGTTTTTGGATTTGTCTTTATTCCTAAATGACTTTGATACTTTTTTTTTTGCAAAATTTTCCTTCAATTTTATATGTATATAGAATACATATGTATAAATGGAATGGCTCTTAATAAAGAAAGAAAGGAAAAAAAAAACTTCTTTTTATAAATATATAAATTTAACTCATATGCTTAATGTATATTTGCTCTTTTATCAGTGTACAACTCTTATGGATTCTTGTTTTATATATTAACATTTTTATAAATAAATTAAAAAAAATATATATTTTTATAATTTGGGTGGTACAACAACAGAAATAACAAAATTGTTAAATAAATAAACAAGCAGAGTGGTTCACCAATTATACACATGGGGTTTTTCTAGTGGGAGAGAAAAGCCACCATCGCCCATCATGCTTTTTGACTCGACACTTAATATATATATATTAATAACATTTTGATACACGTGTCCTTATTTTGTGGGTTCACGGTAACATTGCCGTTCGTTTCTTATCTGGGCAAATTCTTTTAACAAACTAAAGAGTTCAGATCATTTTTGGACAATCTTAGAAAGTCACCGTTTGAGAAATGCACGTCAAATTCAAGTTGCCGTGTTCAAAGTTCAAACTGCGTGTAAAAGGACGGTTACTTTCAACTACAATTTGATTAATTTTATTTTTTGAAAGGTACATATTGACTAATTATTATTATTATTATTTTTTTGGAAACATACAATTTGATTAATATAATCTCTCAAACTGGGGATTAATTTAATTGTTAGAGTGCCTAGTTCAACTGATTGTAAATATATTTTGCGCTACGTCTCTGATTTCCGTTCAATCTAAAAAATAATAATAATAATAATTTCTTTTAATAAATCTCAAAATCTACCGATCTCCCGAGGACTACCTCAACTAACCAAAAAACCCATATAAGAGAAAAATAAATTGTACAACTTATTATAATGAAATGTGAACCGGTATCCAACATCGATCGACCGGTTTAACTTGAACCCTAAATTTAGAAATTCCAGAGTCTAGTCGATTTGCTGTTAATGAGTTATCGGTTAACTGATATTTAGCGCGGAGTTATTCGATATCTTTTTTTTTAAAGTTCTAATTATCTAAGGTTCTGACCCTATGCGGAATTTATCACAATTAACTAAGATAAGTCCTAATTAATGTGTTTATGAATTAATCAAATTAACAATCAACCAACCAACCTTAAGTCTACGCAATTACAGATCAAAGCAGAATGTTCAAGCTATAAATAATAATGCAGAAAATAAATATCAACCACAAAAAATCAATACAAGTATTTTTGTGACAAAGTGAAAAACTCGTACGAGTAAAAAATCACTCCGGGTATCTCGGCTACTAGTCCAAAATTCACTATATAAGTAAAACTTACAGTGATGGTAAAAGACCTATGGCGGTAACTCCACTGACTCTAATATCTATAGACTGTAAAAATTCGAAGAACTCCTCGAGCTCGTACCCCACGGTTTCTTCAGAACTTCTGAAGTCTCTGAGTGAATCAACTTTGCGACTTTGAACGCCGAAATTCCGATTGCCAGTCTTCCTCCTTGAGAACTCTGAAGGTTTGGGAAATTGACTTTGTTGTTTTGATGGTTTAACAAAGAACATTTTCACCAAAACAAAGAATATATAAGAACAAGAAGTCTTCAAGGTGAAAGCAAAGAGATTGAAAACTAAGAATGTGTTTAGGCCCAAACAAATATGTTTTCAACTCTTGTGACCTTGGCTCAATGTTTGTTTATATAGTTAGGGCAAAAGAAAGGATTTCCTAGTGTTATTTTGGCTTACAAACGTGTCTAAAATAACCTACTTACGTAGGGATGTTCGAATGCACTTCAAACATAAATTTTCTACCTTGAAACGTTCGAACAAAAATACGAATGCCACACTAACGCGGGTCGCGAATTGGTTTTCAGTTATAATTTAAAATACTTGTAACTTTCTCGTCCCTTGGCCAAATCATACGTTCTTTATATGTACGCGATTGTCATCGAGTCTACTTTCTAATGTAACTGATCTCATGTCAATTTGAGCTATAAATCTTCTAGAATATTCAAAAGAGTGAACATCGCTTGGATAAATCCATTAGATTTTGTCCAATTACTCCGAGATTTTCAAGACTTATTATAACTCAATTGAACTTGTTTTGTTACGGACATTGCCATTAAAAAGTGGAACTAATAATCTCCTCATTTGGTATCCCATGACAAAATATTCTCTAATACAAAGACTACGGTAAAAGACTCAAAAAGAAAATAGTCAACTGCCAACCATCATGACAATGACTTATTACATTAAGATTGGATCTAATTAATACATAACCGAGTAGTCTTGAAACATCCACAAATAATAATATACCATGAAAAACATCGGGATTATCAAGAACAAAATAAAACAAATTCATAAAACTCTTATGTATGAACATGTAGACATCATACTCCTCCTTAATCCAACTCCTCTCAAAACAGAGATATAAAAAGTAGGATATAATACTACTCTCCTATACATTACTCCCCAAGTACTCTATCTCTTTTGTCACGAAATGATAATGTGAAAGGTTACTAGGGAAACAATACATGGAAGAGTATATGCAAACAGGATTTACTCCCTATGGATGCTAGATTTCACCCGAAGTCCACAATCGAGAATTTATAAATTGGGGGCCCTGCAATATAAAAGTAATGTGAGCGAGGAGGATATTGCCCACCGGTGTGGTGGGTGCCATAGGCAATCCGACGCTAAGCCAGTAAAGGTAAATGAGCAGTAAACAAAATAAAGAAGGATTCAAGGTTTGATATTAACTTGAATTCTTTAGCTGCCGTGAGGGCGGAAGGTTGGTGTATATAGGTTAAGAGGTTCTGATTTAAGTTGGAGAGCTCAGATTTCCATGCATCTATTTTGAATTGTATTGCTATTTTAAAGTAGAGAAATGTGAATTCATTAGTTGCATAAGTCCCACAATGTGCTCATATATTTGATGAAAGATCATGGCATGTAGAAATATGATTAGTGTTAGGAAAAAGAGTGAAGCATATGATATTTAATAAGAAGGGATTGTCTTTAAGCTATTGGCTTAACTATAGTTGAATAATGCAAAGTTTTATGGACTGTGTTTCTATTTTTGGGCCTTGCGTACTTTTGGGCTTGAAGTGAAAAGATGATTTTACCCTTGGCCTAATTTTGGCCCGTATAGTTTGTCCCATACTCTCTAAGTCAAGAAGTTCTTGACTTTAAGAGTATTTTGATATGTGTCGTATGAAACAAGATGAAGAGTACCTGTTAAGAATGCATCGTTCTAAGCACCATCCCTTGTCGTAGTTCAATAAAGCCTTTAATACGTTTAGATAAAAAGCTGTGCAATTCTTTAATGTTTCTTCAGGTAAAAATGAAGTCTGTGTTTATGAACCTGAGTTGACATGTGCTATAGGGAATATCCCCAATCATAGACATGTGGCATCTGAACTGAGTATTCCATGTCTTCATTTGACTCGACATGAGTCTATGGAGAATGTCCCTAGTCGAATGAACCAGAAGAAGGTTCATGATTCAATTCACACGACATTGTTGTATGGACTGTGGGAAGTCCATGTCTTCATTTAACTCGATATAAGTTTATGAGGGATGTCCCCGGTCGACTGAACCAGAAGAAGGTTCATGAGTCAATCCATACGATATTGTCGTATAGATTATAGGAAGTCCATATATTCATTTGACTCGACATGAGTCAATGGGGGATTTCCCCGGTCGACTGAACCAGATGAAAGTTCAGCAGTAAATTCACACGAAATTGTCGTATGGACTGTAGGAATTCCGTGTATTAATTTAGCTTGACATGAGTCTATGGGGGATGTCCCGTTCTAACGAACCAAATGAAGGTTCAAGAGTCAATTCACACGACATTTTCGTATCGATTGTAGGAAGTTCATGTATTCATTTGAATCGACATGAGTCTATGGGGGATGTCCCTGGTCGACTGAACTAGAAGAAGGTTCAGGAGTCGATTCACATGACATTATCGTATGGACTGTGGGAAGTCCATGTCTTTATTCTACTCGACATGAGTCTATGGGGGATGTCCCCGGTCGAATGAACCAGATGAAGGTTTAAGAGTCAATTCACAAGATATTTTCATATGGACTGTAGGAAGTCCATGTCTTCATTTGACTCGACATGAGTTTATGGAGATGTCCCCGGTCGACTGAACCAGATTAAGGTTCAGGAGTCAATTAACATGACATTGTCGTATGGATTGTAGGAAGTCAATGTCTTCATTTGACTCTACATGAGTCCATAAGGGATGTCTCCGGTCGACTGAACCAGAAGAAGGTTCATGACTCAATTCACACGACACTATCGTATGGATTGTCGGAAGTCTATGTCTTCATTTGACTCAACATGAGTCTATGAGGGATTTCCCCGGTCGACTGAACCAGAATAAGGTTCATGAGTCAATTCACACCACTACAACAATTATGGCTTTTAGCGTCGAAATAACTTTCGACGCTAAAATCACTTTTAGCATTGTAATTAATATTCGACGCCAAATATCAAGATTTTAGCGACGAAAATAATTTTCGACGCCAAATATTCAACTTTTTTCATCGAAAACACTTATCGACGCTAAAAGTACACATATAGCGTCGAAAATTATTCGATACTAAATTATTTTACTATTTCAATAATTTTTGGCGTTAAATATTATACTTTTAGCGTCAAAAATATTAGTCGACGCCAAAAACTAGAAATTTAGCGTCGACTAAGTAGCTTCGCTAAAGGTTTATGAAGATTCCACCGACAATCCTTTGATCTTTAGCGTCTAAATTTAAGTCAACGTTAAATGCTAGACATTTAGCGTCGAATAAACTATTTCGACGCTAAAAAAATCAACAATTAGCGTCGAATTTAATATTTCGACGCTAAAGATAGATTAAAATACAGAATGCCACCAACCTTTCTCCCCTTTTGTTTTTTCTCTCATTCTCTTCATTTTCATCCTCTGAAATCTCAGAATCTGTCATCTGCAACCTCACAACTCTCCTACAAATTTTCAATAAAATTGTAATCAATTTTCCATAAGGTCAATCTTCTTTTATATTTCTTTATTATTTTTCAATTTTTATGATTATGTTTATTATATACTTTTTGTTAGTGGTTTATGATTCATATATGTAGATTAAGTTAATTAATTAACTAAATATAATTTTTCTGTAAACTATTTACTTTATCAACTAAATATATATGTATATGCTTAAATAAATAATTAATGAATTAGTAATGTTGATGAGTGTAATATGATATTTAATAATTATATTATTATATTTAGGTATTTCGCTGAAATGGATAGAAATTGGATGAGTTCGCTAGATAGATTGAGTGTTGAATATCGTAATGGAGTGTATGAGTTTATGGAAGTCGCAAAGTAACACATTGATGCAGAAGGTCATGTTCGGTGTCCATGTACAAATTATTTGAATAGGAAAAGGAAACGGTTAGATGAAGTTCATAATCATTTATACATGCCAGAAATATCACCAACTTATCGTACGTGGATTCATCACGGTGAGCAGTATCATTATCAGTCACGGTTTATTGATTTCGGCGAAGGGAGCAGTAGTTACAATCAACCTGCAATGATGAGATAACCGATGCTTTGCATGACTTACAAGGTCCACAACTTGGTCATAGTGTTAGTGGTGACATGCTAGTGTTAAGTGGAAATTATCAAAATTTATTTAGTGAACTACTTGATGAGGCAAAAAAAATTCCATTTGAAGGTGCTGGAATGTCGATCTTGAATTTCGTTGTGAAATTATTATACATTAAAGTGATCAACAGAATGAACAACAAAAGTATTGATATGATGCTAGAGTTACTTGGCCAAATGTTACCGGTTAGAAGCGAATTACCTAAGTCGTACTACGAGGTAAAGAAAATGTTGCGTGATCTGAGAATGGGGTATGAATCCATTTATGCTTGTAAGTATGATTGTGTATTATTTCGTGTCGAGTATGAATCACTTGAATATTGTCTGATATGTGGTGAAAGTCGGTATAAAATCCGTAGTATGGGGAAGAAAGTGCCTCAAAAGATATTGCGATATTTCCCTTTAACGCCCAGGCTGCAGAGATCGTTCATGTCACGACACACAGCGAATGACATGATGTGGCATCATGAAAAGAGGATCGGTGCCGATGGCATACTTAGACATCCTGCGGATGGAATCGAGTGGAAGGAATTTGATGACATGTACCCCCGTTTCGCTGAGGACCCTCGTAATGTCAGGTTAGGTCTTGCCTCTGATGGTTTTAACCCATTTGGGAATATGTACAACTCTTATAGCATGTGGCCCGTTATTGTTATTCCATATAACTTACCTCCATGGAAATGTATGAAGGATCTGTTCATGTTTATGTCATTGATTATCCCTGGTCCACGTTCCCCTGGTAAAGATATGAATATTTACTTGAGACCATTGATCGATAAGTTACAAACATTATGGAATGTGGGTGTGCATACCTTTGATGCAGCTTCCGAGCAGTATTTTCAGATGCATGCCACATTATTATGGACCATTAATGATTTTCCAACTTATGGTTCATTATTTGGATGAAGCGCTAAGGGATACATGACATGTCCAGTTTGTGTGGATCAAACACCTTCTCAACGATTACGGAATAAAATAGGATACACATGGCACATGAGATTTCTTGAGTTGAGTCATCATTGGCGGAGGAGTAAATTATTTAACGGGCAATATGAATCTCAGAGTATGCCCAGTCCATTGTCTGGATTCGACATACTTTGCCAACATCAACATCTCAAAGACAGCACACCAGGTAAACATCCTAATAATAGAGATAAAAATCGAAAACGCTTACTGAAGAGTTGAATTGGACAGGAAAGAGTATTTTCTTTGAGTTAGAATATTGGGGGACTCTGAGTTTGCGACATATTTTGGATGTAATGCATATAGAAAAAAAACATTTGTGAGAGTTTAGTGGGCACACTATTCAATATTTCGGGTAAGAAAAAAGACATTGTAAATGCTAGATTGGACCTACAAGATCTTAGAATTCGCAGTGAATTGCATTTACAAGTCACTTCTCGATGTCTTATTAAGCCACCTGCTAGTTATATGCTCACTCAATCGGAGAGAAAATCATTCTGTGATTGGCTGAAAATGGTTAAATTCCCTGATGATTATGCATCGAATATTGGAAGTGAGATGATACAATAACGAGATTAAAGAGTCACGATTGTCATGTGCTTCTCGAGATTCTCCTTCCTGTTGGCATTCGACCTTATCTCCCCCCGAATGTATGCGACGTCATACTTGATCTATGTGGCTTCTTTAAACAATTATGTCAGAGGACATTAACCACATCTATTATTGACGAACTTGAGTGAGGAATCGTGATAATCCTATGTAAGCTGGAGCGAATTTTGCCACCCACTTTTTTTGATGTGATGGTACATCTGGCCATGCATTTACCAACTGAATCTAGGAAGGGAGGTACTGTCTATTACAGATGGATGTATCCCATTGAGAGGCACTATATATACAGTTTCATATATTATATTCTTAAATTTTTACCGTACATTAATTTATTGCTAATGTAAACTTGTTGTCATACCTGCAGGGCTTTGGAAGATTACAAACAATATGTGAAAAATAAGGCGCGCCCTGAAGGGTCAATAGCCGAAGCTGTTGTAATAAGTGAAGCAATAACATTTTGTTCGATGTACATGCAAAATATTGAAATTCATTTTAATCGTCGGCCATGAAACTATGATGTAGATGCAAGTAATAAGCAAGATATCACAGTGTTCCGTCAAAATTGCAGACCATTTGGAGCAGTAGGTGTCAAATTACTAACTTTTGAGGAAGTTCAACTTGCGCATTGGTTTATATTGAGTAATTGTGATGAAGTGCAACCGTATTTAACGTAAGTTTTTCTGGTGCATAACTATAGTATTTTTGCCATACATTAGCCTAACTCATTTTTTGTAGGCAACATATAACAATGCTACAATGTGGTGGTGACCATAACGTTGATGGAACTCACAAAAAAGAATTTCCTAAATGGTTTGAGACAACTGTAAGGCCTAACATTTTATATTTATTTTTATCCTAACGTTAAATATTTCAGTTTTTTATATTAACACATCTATTTCTCTCATTGTTATATTAATAACCAAGTGCAAAATGGTCAATTGGACTCGTCATCCTCGTTGGTTTCTATGGCTTATGGGCCTCAAAAATAGGCTTATGAATACAGTGGATGCATTGTCAATGGAGTTAGATTTTATACCGAACAACGAGATGTTACTCATGTGACTTAGAATTATGGAATTGTAGTCCAAGGAGAACACGACTCAGATATTATTGACTTCTACGGAGTGTTACAATTGGTCATTGAGTTGATATACCAACCCAGACGACATATTGTGCTATTCGAATGTAAGTGGTTTGACACAAATGCCAGAAAGAGGAGAATTCAAGTTAATAATCATCTAACGTCAATTAATGTTCAATATTTTTGGTACAAGAATGATCCATATATTTTTTGTACCCAAGCATGTTCAGTGATATATATATCTGATCTAAAGTTAGGAACTGGATGGATGGTGGTAGAAAAGTTATAATATATGGGCATTTGGGACACGTAGGAGAAAGATAGAGTTGACATATCAGATGAAACACAAGAAGTCTCCGACAACTTTGAAGTTCCTGAACAGATATTTTATGGACCAACTGTCACCGTTCCTGAAAATATCACATTAACACGAGATAGTACAGACGTTGAGATAATTCCTCATTCTGAAGTTAACGGGGAGGTAGCAAATGAAGAAGAATTTGACACTGAAGATGACTTCGATTCCAGTCACGAATCCTCAAATACCGAAAATAATAGTGATTAATGAAGTTAATGTATGATGTGATTGATGAATAATTTTTATTATTATAATGTATGGTTCTTATTTTGAATTATTATCTAAATATGGTTGAAAGATTGTCGTAATTATTAATAGTATAATTATCATATAATTGTTATTATTATTTTTATTGGTAGCAATTTAGCGTCGAAAAAAAATAGTCGACGCTAAATGTCTACCATTTAACGTCGAAATAATTATCGACGCTAAATGATAGACATTTAGCGTCGACATAATAATCGACGCTAAATGTCAAATTATAGCGTCGATATTATATATTTCGACGATAACCAAAAATTAAATTTCCTAAAAAAATAACCCTAATTTTTTAATAAGCCGCCAACTTTTTAGCGTCGAATAGGCAGAGGTCTGATCTAAATAGATCGGTGACGTGACTGCCATCTAAATGTGGGAATGTCTCATACATCCACAGTGGTATCTCAAGTCGAAGAACCACTATGTTACTCAATCCGAGGAGATTCTTATTGACGTCGGTGTACCATCCATTAAGAATCTTCGGTGAGTCATTCAATATTTATCCACTATAAACACCTACACATCTATATGAGTCTCCACAGACTCATGGTTCATTGGGATAAAACATCAGACTAAGTCTCGATATATGATATGTATTGGTCTCAACAGATTTGACTAACCGACCCGTGTTAGTAAATCTTGACCAAGAACTGTATTTGATAATATACATTTACCAGTGACACTTCCCAATGTCAATTATAAACTAACTTTATAACTATGCACTGCATTATATATTATTGGGTCTTTGTCTAATATATACATATCACTAAACCATATTTAGTTTCAATCTAATCGTAATCAGATCGAATACGAATATAAAAACAAGAGGTGCAACCATAAATAAGTAATATTATGGAAAAATGAATTGATCGTATTCATGAATCAGACATAAATACGATGCGGATTGGCGCTCTGAGCACCAACCCCAACAAATTATGCTTTACTCAATATGCCATGCTTTTATAACTATTACTTTAAAACCTTTTTGGAAAAACTTACATATGAATGTACTAATGTTATCATGCATAATAACAACTATATGCATTTTCAAATGATAACCAAAATATATTATTTATATGCATGACTTGTAAACTTTACTCTACTTTAACATGCAATACTTTTAGAAAATTCTTTTCTGAAAACTCCTTTCTGAAAATTCTTTGTTAAAAATTTTACTTGAAAACTGGTTTCTGCTTTAAAATTTTGAATCTCTTATAAATCTGCTGTTTCTGGAAACTTTCTTTTCTAAAAGATCTTTCTGAAAACTATATCTGAAAACTAAAAACTATATCTGAAAACTGAAGACTTTCTATGAATTATGTGTCTCTGTCTGAAAAACTGGACGTATGAGGGCATTACGTATCGCCGTCCCCCCATATGCCTAACTGGAGCCAGCAGTGCAAATCCCTGACTTTGGGGGGTTACGTATTGCTATCCCCCAAAGCATGCCACTGCTTTATCTGAAAATGATGGCCTTGGGGTGTTACGTATCGCCGTCCCCCAAGCCATATACTGGAGCTGGGGGTGCGGATCCATGCTTCCACCCAAGCTCAAAAACTGGGGTCTAGGGGCGTTACGTATCGCCGTCCCCTAGCCCGGCTCGAGGATCTGAGAGCGTCTCCTCAGTCCTCCACATGTGCACATGTCACTCTGGCTGTCAATTCCATAATATCCGTCAATTCCAACTGAATCTAAAGTTACATACTGGGGTGAGTTTTTCCCTCATGCCCCAAAAATATAAAGCTCATGCTTAAATCTTAAAATTGTAAGAAATATTTTCTGAAATACATTTCTTTCCAAAAGCATATGAAACTTTTCTTTAAAATATTTTGAACTTCGAAAACATTTCTAACTTTAGCTCAACTTCTGAAAATCTTAACACACACATATACATACACGTTTCTTATGCTTTCATTTACCCTAACCATGCTTTATTATGTGCTTATCTTATTTTATCATATATGCACATACATTAATTCATGCATACTTATGACTCATTGAAATCATTCATATACATGCTCACTCTATGCACACACAATATATATATATATATATATATATATATATATATATATATATATATATATATATATATATATATATATATATATATATATATATCAACAAGCTCATATCAAGTTAATGATTTCATAACATGTTATATACACATTTACATCCCTCACTATTATGCAAACTCATAACCTCAAATTACATGTATTCATGCTACAAGAATATCTGTGCAAACACTTCTCATGCCAACTCACCAATTCCATACTTATGCATACACACACGCAATCAAAGCTATTCTACTATATCAAACTTCACACTTATACAAACATCAAATTCTCAGTTCTTAAACTTATTTAACCATTTCCCAAATTTCAACATGTGCTCAAAAATCTCATTTACGTATATTCATATTCACATATACTCTATGTTCATTTAAACATGCATCAAGATACTTGTACACAAAATACATACTTACTATATACAAGCTTACTTATTTCACGGTGCATACTTACCCGCTTTTTGTACTTATATGTTTACTTCCTTACAATTTATAATTCTTTAACTTTAATCTCATTCTCTAGGGTATAGTTTCTACAACCCCCAATCCCAAGTATCATTGTATTATACCCATAAGTATTTGCTCACATTTCATGTATACATATATGCTTTATCATTCTTATACTTCCAATCTAAGGCTTGCTACTATTTTACTGCTTATATACATATATACATATTTCCTGTTTTATGGTCACACATATTTATAAAATTTCTTTATTATCTAGATTCAAACAGAACACGTCTCAAGTATTCATCGCATAGATTACTTACCTGGCTAGGCGGACACTCATGATCCTGGTCCGATCTGTCAAAATAATAACAAAACATGATCAGAACCACTATTTGCGGAACTTTCTACTTATCTATAATAAACTTTTGGACTTTCCCGGAATACACTAATCCTCTCCGATTCTACCGTTTAAACTTCATTACTATAATATATATCTTTTTATACTATTCCAAACTAGCTAGATAGCTTAGATTCTCATTTTACGCGTTTGTGGAAAATCTTGCAGAAAAGTTTTCGCAAACGCCGCTGAAGGATCTTGGACTTCCCGAACATATCCAGAATTACTTAATTACTCTCGCAATATCATATTTATGTCATATCCATGGTTACGGTCATCAACACTCAACCAAGTAAGAAACCTAGTTTCACCGAAAACCCGCTTTGTCTACCGGATCGATAAAATCTAATCAGTTCTCACTCAAATTCTACGACGAGCATATATTCAACATACTAAAGCTCAAACAACTCAATTTATAACACAACACTATTCTACGAAGCTACTGGAAACATTCAAATATTTAGCGAAATCTTGAAATTAACGACTGTTTACTGAGATCTCTTACCAAGATTTCGAGGCATATATAGACTCCAAATGATCCTACGAACGTGGTGGAATCGATGAAATTCTGATCGAAGCTACTGTTCACGTCAGGTTACTGTTCATGCATGAATTTTCTCCTCATTTCGCATGATTCCGGGCATGAATCAGAGAAATTATCACCATCAACTCGTAGTACTCGTCGAGGGCTTCGATTTTGCGGGTGGCTTGGGTCGTGAATTGAATCGACGAGCTGGAACCATGAAACCCATTTCATGTTCTTCTCCTCCATTTTCTCGCCGTTCGGATAACTGTTTGGGGAATCACCGGCCACCACGTGGCCGACCTTTACAGGATGAAGCCAGCGGTGCTAGCGCGCACCGCCGGGGGTGGCCAGATGGCCTTGCACCGGCCACCTCTCATATTTCTCTCTCCTCCATCTTTCTCACATCTGTCTGCACTGGTTTCTTCTCTTTATTTTCTTTTTTGTTTTCTTTTTCTTTTTTAATTTCTTTTCTTATTTGAAAATCAGTAAACAAATATCTCCCATCAAAAATTACCAAAATGCCCTCACTTGAAAGAGTATTTTCAGAAATAAATAATTTGAAAGCCCTTCTGACGTGATTTTCAAAATGTGTTCAATGTAAAAGTTGTTCGTCTCGGAAAAACAAGTCTGATGATTCAAGAATCAACTCAATCGGAGTTCATTTTCTATTTCCATGGCCAAAATCGTAAACTTTACGTATATAATAAAAATCACGTAACTGATTTTTGAGACGTCGCGTCTTCTAATGAAACAAATCTTCAATTTATATTATCCCAACCCATATAACATCACTTGAACTCTTATTCTTTATTATCACCCTGTTTCGAGACTATAAATTCAGCCCGGGAACCTTCCAGAACTGACTAAAAAATCTAGGATGTTACAGATTTCAAGACCATATACGGACTCCAAACGATCCCATGAACGCACTGAAATTGAAGAAAGTTCTATCGGAATTACTATTCACCATGGGTCATTATTCATCTAAAAGTCATTTCCTCGTTTCACGCGCAACCGAACACGGATTGGAAAAATCATCATCTTTATCTTATAGTACTCTCTAAGAGCTTCGATTTGACCGATGGCTTGGGCCATGAAACGAAGCGGTCGATTGAGATCGGGAAACCCATTTGTGCGCCTATTCTTTTATCTTTCTTGTCGTCGGTGGCGATCTAGGGTCGCCGCCGGCCACCTTCAGACGGGGGTGACAAGGCGCACCCCCATCGGCCATCGAGCGGCCGGCCGATGAGCCCCACATAGTAAGTAGCCGTTTTGGGGAAGGGGATCGGGTGAGGTAGGTGAGTGTTTTGATTTTTTTTTTTATAATTATGGAAACTTGAGGGTCTTTATATAAAAAATTTCTGAAATTTACATTCAGACCCCCGAAAATTATAATTTGGTTCATCTCATGGGGCTTTCTGAGAAATTCAAGTTCTTGAAGTTCTTTCCGATGCAAATTTCGAAACGTGTTCAACATGAAAGTTGTTTATCTCGGAAAAATGAGTTTGATGGTTGAAGAATCAGCTCATTCAAAGTTTATTTTCTATTTTTATAGTCGAGATAAGAAACTTTTACGTATAACGATATAATTTGGAATCACGTAATCGGTTCTCGAAACCACACATTTTCCAACACGATGAAATTTCACTTGAAAATATTCCAACATAAACTTTGATTTTCAAATACCATCCCGTTCCAAATCTTTAACTTTAATTTAGAAATCTTTTAGAAATTCTCCGAAAAACTCGAGATATTACACATAATATCAATGATCAATAATTATATAATATGATTATTGATGAAAGTTAAAAAAGTGTATACTTAATAAAGAGAAACTAATTATTTTACACTTATAATTTCATTAATCCCCTTAATTTAGCACATTTATAAAATAATAATTAAATTTATATTATATATATTTTTATTGTGATTTTTATTTCTTATGTAGGTGAAATAATACCTTGGATGCTTAACTAGAAAAATTGATGGAACATTTGAATTTTGGATGCCGAAAACTTGAAAGGGCGCTCTTACAGTGTACAATTAGGAAATTCTACTTTGTGTAATTTTCGTAATTTGGCCATAACTTCTTACTCCGATATCGGATTGAGGTGATTCCAGTTTAAAATTAAAGAAGACGCAAATATCATTTTCCTTTATCATTTATTGACCAAATTTTGGAAAGAGTAGCAGGACATCCATACTATTATTTTCTTGATGGTTACTCGGGTTATTATCAAATTCCCATTATTTTAGAAGACCACGAAAAAAAATCACATTCACATGTCTTTTTGGAACATTTGTATTTAGGAAAATGCCTTTTGGACTTTGTAATGCACCACTAAAATTCCAACGATGCACATGAAGCATATTTATTAACATGGTTGAACACTGTTTAGAGGTTTTTATGGATGATATAACTATTTTTGGGAATTCATTTGATAAATGCTTGAATAATTTGGAAAATATTTCGAAAAGAACTTGTGTTAAACTGGGAGAAAAAGGACTTGTGTTAAATTGGGAAAATACAATTTCATGACTAATTCATGAATTATTTTGGGACATGTTATGTCATCTAAAAGTATTGAGGTTGACAAGGTAAAAATAGAGGTGATATCTAGATTGCCACCACCAGAAACAGTCAGGGAAATCCGTTCTTTCTTAGGACATACAAGATTTTATAGGAGGTTCATTAAGAACTTTAGTATCATATCTAGACCTTTGTGTAACCTCCTATTAAAAGATACAACATTTGAATGGACAGAAGAATATCAAAAATCATTTGAAAATATTATCAGTCTCTTAACTTCTGCTCCTATTATGCAATTCCCTGATTGGTCTTTGTCTTTTAAGCTAATATGTGATGCCACTAATTGTGCAGTCGGTGCATTATTAGGGCAGAGAAATGAAGGTAAGCTGTATGTAATTTATTACGCAAGTAGAACTTTAAATAGTGCATGAATAAATTACATTTCCACTAAAAAAGAACTATTTGTTGTAATAATTACATTGGATAAATTTCGATCATATTTAATTGGGTCCACAACCGTTGTTTATTCTGACCATGCTACTGTTAGATATTTGATGTATAAACAAGGTGCAAAGCCAAGATTACTACTGTGGATTTTGTTACTTCAAGAATTCAATCTCATAATCAAGGATAAGAAATGAGTAGAGAATGTGGTTGCAGATCATTTATTCGAGACTCACAAATGAGTCATCAATTGATATAAGTCCTATCAATGACTCTTTTCCTGATGAATTTTTATTCTCTGTAAAAACAATGCCTTGGTATGTTAATATTATTAATTTTCTTACAACAGGAAAAATACCTCCAGGTTAGAGCCATCAAGAGAAGAAATTTTTTTTGGCTGAAGTCAAAAGATTCTACTGGGATGATCCACATTTGTTTAAGTATTGTCCTGATCAAATTTTTTGACAATGCAAACTAGATAATAAGATAAGTGGTGTTATTCATTTTTGTCATTCAAAAGCATGTGGAGGTCACTTTTCATCTAAGAAAACCGCTGTAAAAATCTTACAAATACACAAATTTTCTACAAACTTGTGAAAATTGTCTAAAGCTGGGTTCCATCTCAAAAGAAACATGATGTTTTTAAATCCCATCATTGTCATCGAAATCTTTGATTATTGGGGAATAGATTTCAAGGGTCAATTTCCACCATCATTTGAATTTTTATATATTTTAGTTGCAGTCGATTATGTCTCAAAATGGGTTGAGGCGATTCCTTGTCAAAATAATGATCACAAAACTGTGATTAAATTTTTAATAGAAAGTATTTTAAGTCGATTTGGAATCCCTCGAGCTATTATAAGTGATGGAGGTAAACACTTTTGTAATAGGCCTTTTGAGTCCTTAATGAAAAAGTATGGAGTTACACATAAAGTTTCTACCTCTTATCAAGTTGAAATAGTAAATAGGAAAATCAAACAAAATTTGGAAAAAATGGTCAACCCAAATCACAAAGATTGGTCTCTTCGACTGACTGATGCACTTTGGGCATACCGATCAACTTTCAAAATATCTCTGGGAATGTCTCAATATCGTCTAGTTTATGGATAACCTTGTCATTTGGCTGTAAACTTGAACATAAGACATATTGGGCTATTAAAGCATTCAATTCAAACCTTGAAAATGCCAGTCATGAACATAAACTGTAATTAAATGAACTTGAAGAGTTAAAGAATGATTCATATAAGAACGCGAAAATTCTTAAAGCTAAAACTAAGGCCTTTCATAACAGTTGAATTTCATGAAAATATTTGAAATTGGTCAAAAAAATTTACTTTATAATTCTCATCTTCATTTATTTCCTGGAAAATTGAAATCCAAATGGAGTGGCCCATTTATTGTAGAAACACGTTTATCCATATGGGGCTATTGAAATTGAGAATTATAGGGATGGTGATGTATTTAAAGTGAATGGACAACATCTGAAATCATTTTTGGAGTGTTCAAATTTTCAAAAAACTCTTTTCCTTTCAAACCCAATGTACTATAATTGATATTTTTTTTCTTTTATTTTCTTTTGTATTTGTCTAATTTCCATTTTTCTTGAGTTTTGCAGTATTTTTTTTTATCTTTTCACTTTTTTTTGAATCTTGTACCCCAGTTAAACAGCGTATAATAGTACTTTGTGACTCTAAGTCAGTTCTTTTAGTTTCCTAAAATTACTGATACCCTACAATTAAGGCATGGAAGAAACTCTTGCAAAACTTCATAATCATTTTCTTCTCTCCCTCAAAATGCTCTGATGAAAATTTACAAAGCATGCACCGAAAGAATGAAGCTTCTGATGATCCATGGTATTCCTAGTGATATTCGTTGGGTAATTGAAGTAAGGGTTCGCTTGGCAGGTGAGTTATCTGACTCTTTATTTTCTTACATGCCTGGTTTAGGGAAAAACACCTATGCTAAAAACTAAGAGCTAAAAATTAGGTGTTTGTTATAAATGTGCACTCTGGACGTTCAATACTTGTTGTCGTTCTTTAGGAATTGTGCCTAACAATCGCGAAGATAAAATTCAATTCATTAGAGATGGCTTGAGTTAGGAGTATTTAGATGATATATCATTGACTTTTAAGACGCATCCTAGTGGAAATGTTCATCGAGTAATTTGCAATTTGCATACATAATTTCAAAAAGAACGACATCAATTCAGTCTTGGGAATCTGGCTTTAAAAGGCTATGTTTGCCAATTTATAAGAAAATTGGATGAGAAGCATATCCCCGACCTATAGAGGGCGTTCAAGCCGTTACTGGACTTAAAATCAGAGGAAGATGTGAGCCATAATCACAACTACCAGTACGAATTTTTCAATTTATTACTTTGATTTCATTTACTTTAAATTATTTGTTTTCATTTACTTTAATTTACTATTTTGATTTAATTTACTTTTACCGATAATATCTAAACTTTTTGACTTTCATGATCTATTTTACAGTTTATCTAATAATTATCATTTTGCAGGTATTAGTGCATTTATTACTTATCCTTTTTCAGGATCTATAAATTCAGTTCGTTATTTCTCTCTTTGACACATCTAGATAAGAGAGATAGCAAAAATGAAGAAAACTTCAAAACGACGAGTCACTAATATCTGTATCTTTTGTAGACCTGGATCTAGAACTAAGCCATTATTTCTTGAAGCTACAAAATAATTGAATAGAGTTACGGTAGAAAGATGCATGCACTTAGTATATGGCGGTGGCAATCTTGGATTGATGGAATTTGTTTCAAAGGCTGTGCAAGAAGGTGACAGTCAAGTTTTGGGGATCATTCTAAAACCTTAGGCAGACAAAAACCTCATCGAAAAATTAAATGGAGAAGAATGCATGGTCTCAAGTATGTCTGAAAGACTTACTAAAATGATTAATCATGCTGACACTTTTATTGCTTTACCAGGTGGGCTAGGCATTTTGGAGGAAATCTTCACAGTTGCATCATGGGCGAACTTGAACATTCACCAAAATCCATTTGGACTACTTAATGTTGACCAGTTTTTCCGATTTTCTTCTACTATTTCTAGAGGATGTCAAAAGACTTGGATTCATTTCGAAATCGGTAAAAGATATCGTCCTAACTGTAAGAAAAAAGTGATGAATTAATTGACCAACTCTTAACTTATTAAGCAAAAATCGACCAATTCTTTCTAAGTTGAATTAGTCTGATAACGATCGTGACAAAAAATATAGAGTGGACTTGAATCTTAATCTGTAATTTTTTACTTTTCTTTCACTTAGTGTAGATTCAATTGTCAATTCCGCACTAACCAAGTGATGTCTTCTAAATCCTACTTCTTCTTTTTCAGACATTTGGGACAATGTCTTAAATTGGTCGGCGAAATGAGATAATTGACTAGATATTTTTCATTTTTATATTTCGTTGCTGTATTTTTTGTTTAAAAAATCATTTATGTGGTATTATTTTATATAAAAAAAAAAACAAAAAAAGTATTTATTATGTTGTTAGTGTGTGTGTAAAAAAAAAATTTTGTTTTGTGTTTTCAAAAAAAAAAACACACAAACTAACAACAAATTTATGATTAATCAAATAGAATTATTGTTTGGAGATAGCAATATAAGGAATTTTCACTCTTGATACTATCTCAATTTAATTCGTAACAAGTTATTTTTATTTTTTCCTTTTGAATCATTTAAATTGTGAATTCTCTATAATATTGATTAAATTTGATCTTCATATACTTATTTGACAAGTATTATCAACATACACGGTAACATATAAACATGAGTTGTAGGTGAAAATTTGTAATATTCAAGTTTCTAGTTTATTAGAGGTAGCACCTAAAGGCAATGAAATTTATATTTTTATTGAAAAACTAACCATGCTTTTAATTAGTAACCGGATATCTTGCCTCAGCAAGCACTGATTGTTCGCCTAAAACGGTAAGGTCTTAATTAGTTTTAAAAAATAATATTAGTAATAATTAAGCTTTTACTTAGTAACCGGACATCTTGTGTAATATCCCGGGTTTTTCGAAATAGTACGAGAAAGTTTTTAAATTAAAGTGAAAGATTTGGAAAGGGATGATATTCAAAAATTAGACTTCATGTGTTAGAAAATAGGTGAGAATATTTTTAAGTGAAGTTTTGTCACTTTGGAAAACACGTGGTTTCGACTTTCGAGAACCGGTTAAGCAATTCCTATTTACATCATTCTACGCGTAAAAAATTCTTGTTTCGACTATAAAACTTTCAAAAAAACTTTGATTGAGCTGATTATTGAACCATCAAACTCGGTTTCCGCGATGAACAACTATCACATTGAACACTTTTCGCAATTTGCATCAGAAGGGCTTCAAAATTATGAATTTTTGAGAAAGTTCCATGACAGGGGCTTGATTGTAATTTTCTGGGCATGAATGTAAATATCAGAAATTTTTCTATAAATATCATTAAGTTTGCTGAAATTATAGAATGGGCAAAAGAAACCAAATCCCTTCACCCGACCCTTCACCTCTAAAATGCATTTGAAGCACCCATGGTCGAGCCGGCGGCCTGCCGGCCACCCCTCCAGCTTGTGGTGGCCTGCGAAAGTCCCCAAGACTCCGATAACTATGCAAATGACAGAAGATAGACGTGAGTTTGGGTTTTCCGATCCCGACTTGTCGCTTTGTTTCACTACCCGAGCCACCCACCAAATCAAAGCTCTCGGAGAGTACTATAAGTTGGCAGGGATGGATTTTCCATTTTATGCAAGGTTGAATGCGAAACGAGGATGGAAGATTTAGATGAATAGTGATCCTCAGTGAACTGTAGCTCCGATCAGAATTCCGTCGATTCTAGTGCATTCGTGGGATTATTTGGAATCCATATATGCCCTCGAAAGCTCAGTAAGACCTCCTGGTAAAAATCCATAAATTTTAAGTTTATAGTTAAATGATCGAATGTATCCAGTAGCTTTGTAGAGTTTAGTATTGATATAAATTGAATTGTTTGAGTATTAGTATATTGAATATAAGGATTCGGTAGAATTTGAGTGAAAACGAAATGAGTTTGATCGATCCGATAGAATTTGCATGTTTTAGGTAAAAGTGGATTTTTGCGTATAATTTCATGTTTTGATTTTAATGAGAGTTATGAGTTATAAATGATATTATGAGAATGTTTGGATAAATACGGGTAGGTTTGGAGGGTTCAGAATTCTTCCATTGGGTTTGCGAAAAATTTTTCGGAAGATTTTTCAAAAACACGTAAACAGAGAATTTAAGTTAACTTTCCACTGGGGTTAGTTTATAATGATATTTTAAGATAACTGGAACTGAAATTATTGAAATAGGACTTGATTCGATTGTCCTGGAAAGATCCGAAATTTTGTCAAAACTAAATCGAGAATTTCATAAGTTGCGATTCTAACGATGGTTCGCCATTTGTTTTGGCAGACTTGACTAGAATCTGAAGTGTTTGTAAAGCTATGTAAGTAACCCATGCAATGTGTTCTCAAATCATTTGTTTCGTGTTTTAAACGTGTGTGTATATGTGTGTATGTGTGTGTGTGTGTGTGTGTGTATATATATACACACACACACACATACATACATACATATATACACATATATGTAAAGAGAATTGAAATGTTTAGTATAGTTAAATGATGGATTTAGGGAAGAACTTCGAGATCGTAAACAGTTGAGATAGCCGACCATCATATGTATGACCTTTGTCATTTCTATGATATTAAGTGAAATTTTTGAGGATAATGCTATGATATGATGTGAAAAGTTTGATAAGTTTGATGGCTACATGCATGTATTGATGCATGTAAGTGTATGAATACGTAATGGTTTATATACGTATGTGATGATAACTTGTGAATAAGTTTGTTATCGTTTCACACTTGCGATCATTTATATAGAGGTTGGTGTGGTTAAGTGAGACGAGGAATGAATATAAGTTAAGTTCTCTCCGAACGAGTATGTTTATTTGGTAAAAATATTATATTAAAAAGTATCAAGATAGAAATTCTGAAAATAAATATGATTGAACTATAAATGAAGAGATATGAGCAATGTGAGAGATATGAAATTTGATTTCGTAATAAGGTGTATATTCATATGTTTGAAATATATATATATATATATATATACGAGTATTTAAATTATGTTTGGATTATTTTTCGTGTATGTGCTTGTTTATGAGAGATCATGTGATGAGTTTAAGTTATATGGTGTGTGCGCCTGTATGTATGTTTGAATGAATGATTTGACACCGATATGAATATCAGAGGTTATAAAGCATGTCTGCTAAGTTGTATTGATATGTGCGCATATGTGTAATGATTCTGAAATTATTTTTGCATGTATATAAAAGAAGTGTGCTATGGTATGTGTGAATGTTTACGAAACCCAAATGTTAAGTGACCGACATTATCACACGCGTATAACGCAAGCGCACATATCATTCAAGTAGTATAAAAAGTATCGGTCTCATGAGGACTTAAAACCTTTTGTTATCAATTATGAAGTTAAATGTTTACAAGTATCTAATGGATTGATTATTTGATTGGGTGGTGACTTTAAAACTGAAAACAAGTCAATAAATTTCTTGAAAGTAGATTGAAGAAATTTCAAATTTATAAAACTATCCACGGTTGTGAATCCTTCCAATATCTTTTTAAAAGATAAAGTGGTTATTTTACGTTTGTGTAATATATTGGTTTATTAACCTGGAACACGAAATTATGTAAAAGCCTCTTCCGATTGTCAAATAAAAATACCCAATATAACTCAATTAATCATATTTCTATGTTAACCAAATTATTTGAATTCATTAAGATTAAGTTCCAATTATGGCTACCCCCGCCCGACAGGTATATTCCTATCCTGTAAGGAAATCTATTAAAGGGTTATCTATCCTCAAGGAAGATTGTGGGCTATTGACTCTAAGGTCTTTAACCTAAAATCTCTTTTCCAAGTTCATTTTAAGTTTACCAGTTCAATTTTATTAATGGCCAGTTAATAAAAAGTATTAGGATTAAGGCTCAATAAATAAACCTTTATATTACCCAAACTGTAATTTAACCCCTTATAAACCGGTGATATTGGATTTCATCACAATCCCAGATAACTGGCTTAGTTACGACACATATTTACAGGTTGTAAAAACTTAAATAAAAGAAAAGACATAAAGTAAATGCTGGAAATTAAATTACTGGAAAGTAAATTACTAGAAAGTAAATGCTGAAAGTAAATAAAGTAAAAATACAATAAAGAAAATGCTGAGGTAAGATGATCCACTTTTATTACTACTATTTTAGATATCTCCTTTAATATAATATATTAACTATGCGTGATAATTACCAACCAGCCATATAGGCAGTATCCTGATTAAGTCAAATTAATAATTAATTACCAACCAACCTACCAGGTGGTATCCATGCTTAGTCAGGTGAAAACCAATTTATAATTAATTACCAACCGACCAATATGGCGGTATCCTCGTTAAGTCGTATTTTAAATAGTTATTATATTATAATTGGGGGAGATTAATCTAAATAGCAATAATAAAAGCTTTACATTTTACTCTAACAAGGAGGAGTTACCTCCTTATTGCTTGAAAAGTAAAAACTGAAAAAGTAAAGAAAGGAAAGTACTTGCGTAAAAGTAAATTGTGGAAAGTAAAAAATGAAAAGTAAAGAAAAGAAAGTGAACAAAGCAAAATTAATTACTGAAAGCTGTAAAAAAACAAAAAAGATACAATCTTCTTAGTTATTCATAAGGAATTTCAAAGAAGAAAGTATGAATTTACAAATGAAATGGTTTGGTATTTATAGGCAAAATTTTGCCTCCACCAACTCCATTATTAAATTCTCCACGAAATCCATTGTAATTTGCTCCACTAATTGCTCCACCAAATCTATTATTAATTATTCCACTAATTGCTCCATTATTAATTGCTACAATGTTTGGTGGGAGCTTAACTATTTTTATTATTTATTTATTTATTTATATGCTTTGAAAATGACTTTAATAATTACACATAACACACTTCCTGATGTTTCATCCATTTCGGTCATGAAATCTTCAGAATTCAAAATTATTTTATTCTTCAAAGTTGTAGATTTTTGAGTCTTCTTTAATCTGGAATGTCAATCCGCTCAATCTGATATCAGAGTAAAAGGTTATGTCCAAAATACAACAGTTGCGCAAAATTAGAATTTCTGAAACTGCACTTCGTTAAAACGCCCTTTTAAGTTTCCAATCTCCAAAATTAATATATCAAGTCTAATTTTTACCCCCAAATTTCATCTTAAATGATTTCATTGAGTTCCAATATTATTTTATCTGCAAAATAAACTAAAACACATCAAAACATTCATAAAACCCGAGAAACTAAATAAAATATTAAGTAAAAAGGGTGGTAAATATTAATATATTTTCCACTCATTATTAAGCTATGGTAAGGTTATCATTGATTAAAGAAGGCTAGAGAAAGATTGTTTTGATATTGAAGAATTTTTTTTTTTTTTTTTTTTTTTGGTATTAGAGATAGTTTATAATTGAATAAAAAAAATGTTAGGTTTACTGATTTGATGATATTTCAAAGATATTTAACTGTGATAACTATTAATATGTGACTTCATGTTCAAAATTGAAATGTTTTCGATGTTATGTGATGTACTTTGTGATTTTGAATTCATGTTTTGTATGCTTTGGATGTCTAGCCACTATATTGACAATATGTGAATATGAAAATTTAATATAGGTCAAGTATAAAGGATAATAGAAAAATGATAATTCTAAGATTCGTAACAACTTGATAATTCTGAAAAACTTCTAATGTAATTGACTTATATGTTTTGTTTGTAGTGATACCTTGGCTACTTACTGAGTTCTTAAAATTTATACCAAACCAGTTTGCTAGTTTGCACGTTGGTTTCCAGATTGGTCAACCACGATAGTTTTGGAAGTCATGCTCGAGACGCTGATCACCCAACAGCAAGTGTCCTGGGAGAAGTTATAGAGGTTTATGAAGTCTAGGATATTTTGGTTATTGTTTTGTTAGTAGTTGTGAGCACGTGGCTCGTATATATTAAGTAAATATTTTGATTGATGATGATATTGATGATAACGAGGTGGGCACTAAGCCATTGAGTATTGATAGATGATGTGGGCGGAGGCCTCAGGATATGATTTTGATGAGATTTGTGTGACCTGAGGTCCTTTTATTTATTTGAAGTCTTCTTAGATTCCCTTTGATGATGGACTGTGATCCAGGTTATCCCATTTTAGGATACATCATGCCAAATTTTCAGTAAATTCAGAGGCATATGGAGATAGGTCAATTCTGTCTCATGACGATAGCATCCTGCCTCTGGCAGGGTATTACATATTGCCTCAGCAAGCAGTGATTGTTCACGTAAAATGGTAGAGCTTGAGTTTGTAAAAAAAAAGAGTGTGTGAATAAGTTCAATTTTGTAGCCTTTCTAACTCGGACAATTAAGTCCGTAAGGGTGTTTTAACACTTAGTGCCCTGAGACCATCTAGTCTGGGAGTCGCTGACTCAGAGCTCGTTACATGGGTTAAAGAAAAAGCTTAAGGAAATCATACAGTTCTTCTTTTTAACATCCGAGATCCGAGCAATTAAGTCTGTATGAGTGTCTTAACTCCTAGTGCCTTGAAGCCAACCGGTTTGGGAGTCACTTACCCAAAGCTTGCTATAAGGATTGGAGATGTATTATTACCAAAAAAAATTATTTTTGTATTTATAATTAAACTTCCATTGCCAAAAAGGTGTGAACTATAATATAATTTTAGAACAAAAATATTACTCTATTTTCAACAAGACCTGTGAATATTGTGGGCACAATAAATTTATTGATACCTTGTTTTATGTGTGAATGGAGAAGGGTAAAAAGTACAAGAGAATTTTCTTATTTGATAATTTAGAAAGAAATAAAAAAAGTAGTAACTTGGATAAGAATTTTTTAAAAAAAGTTTTCGCTTAAATTATTAGAGACTGTAAGAAGCTGGTGGAGGTGTGATGAACATTAAAAAGTGTACACTTAATAAAAGAGAATCTAATCATTTTACACTAATAAATTCATTAATCCCCTTAATTTAGCATATTTGTAAAATAATAATTAAAAATTTATGTTTTATATATTTGTATTATGATTTTTATTTCTTATATAGGTGAAATACTATATTGGATGCTCAACTAGAAAAATGGACGTGACATTTGGATTTTTGAGGCCGAAAACTTGAAAGGGTGTTCTAACGGTGTACAATTTCAAAAATTACAACTTTGAGTAATTTTCGTAATTTGGCCATAACTTTTTATTCCGATATCGGATTGAGGTGATTCCAGTTTTAGATGAAAGAAGACGTAATATCTACAACTTTGATGTTTATAAGAATTTCTAGTTCTGAGGTTTTCAAGGTCGAAATTGGTGAGGACATCAATATGTATTTCATGTAATTTTAGTTATTAGAAAATAAAGTAAGAAATAAAAAAGTATAACATAAAAAAAAAAGTTGAAATGTCATAATCCACTCTAGGTAGATTGTGATCATGTTTGCAAAATTATCAACAATAAAAGTCAAAAAATGAAAAAGAAAAAATTAAATTAGTAAAAGTTTGTCGTTTATATTTGATTTGGAAAGTTGTAATTAATAATTGAGAGATGAGCACTTCTATTATAAATAGAGGTGCTCATCTCTCATTTTTCTTCATGCTTTCTTTAGCTTTCTTGTAATTTCTTTTTCTTTCGGTAATAAAATTATACATGTTTTTCTTCAAATCATGAGTAACTAATTTCATCATGTTGGGATAAAGAGTGAAGCTCTAAATATGAGAGTGTAGATTAATATTATTTATATTATAATATATAAATTATAATCTGAATAAGTAATTTAAATCTGGATTAATTATTGACAAACTTTGTTACCGCCTTTTTGGATGATTTTATTTATTTGGAATAATTGAGTACCTAACTAGACTTGTTATAGATAAATATTGTCACCGTTTTTATGGCTGATTTTATATGTTTCGATATAATTAATTCCTGAAGTAAATTACTTGGGTAATAATGACAATTTGTATATTATAAAAAGTAAGATTTATCTATATTTAAAATATTAAGAGTGGATCTCCTAGCCCCAATATTTTAATTTATTGTTGTAGTTCAATTTAAAATTTTCCATCACTTCAAACAAACCAATATTTTTATTTCACTCGAATTGTTATTTTATTTTACTAAATTTATTCCTTGTGGATCGACCCCGAACTTACATGGTTATTTTATTACTTCGACACTCTTATACTTGAGAGTAAATAACTACTCTTTGAGTGTATCATTATAAATTGAGAAATAACAAATAATTAAAAAGAAGTATTAGAGTGTCTATTATATTTTAACAAAATTTTCATTTTACTACAAGAAATATTGGGAAATAACAAATAGGCACAACAAGTATTTAATTGTAATATTTTACTACTTGTAATAAAATGTGATTTTTGTAAAGATATACTAGTTAAATGTAATTTTTTGTAAAGATATACAGTGTTAAAATGTAAGAATTTGTAGTAAAATGAAAATTTTATAAGGATTTTCTTCATTCCATTCTCAACCAAATCCTATGTATTCTAAGAGAAAAAATATTATTTATTCTTAAGAGTTTGTGAGAGAGTTGTAATTCTCATATTCTAAGAGAATGTGAGATTATTCGCTCCTTATGTTAGAGAGAGATTGTAAAATTATTTCGGTTATAGTGAAATCCTTCTACTTTTACCTGTGGATGTTTCCCTCACATTGAGGGTTTACCCCGTTAAATTTTTGTCTCATTGTTTTATTTTATTGTAAGATTTATGGTAGGTTAAGTCTCATAATTATTATTGTACTATTATATGGTAAGCAAAACCTCCTGAATTAACAATTATTCTCAATTTCACTCTACCTGCGTGCCAGTTTCAGCCCACGATCCCCTAATACTGGTATCATCACTTTAGGTTCAGGGTTACTGTCACGGAGACTATTCACATATACAGTATAGTACTATTCACATATATAATATTTTTCACATATAGGGTACTATTCACTGTGAAAGTCGGTTCAAGTGAGAAGCTGATCATTATAAAAACATGGTAGAAAAGTTCGAAATTGAGAATTTCAATGGGAGAAACTTTTGGAAACTTAAAATAAAAGCAATATTGAGAGAAGATAATTGTTTAGCGGCAATTGGGGAGAGACCAAATGGAATGACTGATGAAAAATGGAAGGATATTGATGACAACGCTATAGGCAACTTGCATATAACTTGAGCAGATTCTGGGTTATCCAGTGTTACAGAGGAGAGGACTGCAAAAGAGACTTGTGATGAACTTACCAAATTGTACGAGGTCAAGTCAATACATAACAAAATCTTCTTAAAGAGGAGACTTTACACTTTTCGAATGAGTGAGTCCACATCCATGACGGATCACACCAACAACTTGAATACACTATTTTACCAACTCACTGTGTTGGATTATAGTATATCAACAAATGAACGTGTGGAGATTCTACTTCAAAGTCTACTTGATTCATTCGATCAACTTATCATCAAATTGACAAGTAATGTTGTCACTGGTAACCTAGTCTTTGATGACATTGCAACTGCTACTCTGGAAGAAGAGTCTAGGCACAAAAATAAGAAAGATAGATCATCTAGTTCCCAACAAGTAAAAGCATTGATGATGACAAGAGGGATATCAACAGAATGTGGCTCAAGTGGGATTCAAAACCATGGCAGATCGAAATAAAAAAGTAAGAAGAATGTTAAACGCCACAACTGTGCAAGAAAGGGCATGTCAGGAAATATTGTTGGAATCTGAAGAACGGTACAGAAAAAGCTTATGTTGCAACAAACTCTCAGGGAAGTGTTCAAGTACTTCTGAAAAAGGTGCTCACTTTACAGTGAAATTGCAATGATAACCAATGATAACATAAAACAACTAAGTGATGCATGGTTGGATGATTCAGCAGTAACATGGCACTTGACCTCTAGGAGAGAATGGTTTAGTTATTATGAACATGTCTCTAGAGGAGCGGTTTTTCTAAGCAATGATCGTGCCTTGAAAATTTTTGGGATTGGAGCCATCAATATAAAAATGTATGATGGTACTATTTGCACTGTACAAAATATTCGACATGTTGTGGGAATGAAGAAAAATATTTTTTCAGTTGGTCAGTTAGATGACCTTGGATATAAGACCGTTGTTGAAAATGAGGTATAAAAGAGCACTTACAGTCTTGAAAGCTGAAAAGATCTCTACAAACTTGTATATGCTTTTGTGAAACTCAATTTAGGAAGCAACAACATTGGTGGCATCATTGGATTCTAGAGAGGAAGCTTCTATGTTGTGGCATCAAAAACTATGCCACATATCGGAACATGGAATAAAAATTCTCATCAATCAAAAGCTAGTCCCAGGCTTGAAAGCAGTTAGTCTACTGTTTTATGAGCATTATGTTACAAGTAAACAAAACAGATTAAAATTTAGCAAATCAAGTGCTTGGAGTAAAACCATTTTAGAATTAATTCACTCTGATGTTTGAGAAGCACCGGTCTAATCTCTGGGGAAAGAAAAATATTTTATATCATTTATTGACGAATTTTTTGTAAGATTTTGGGTGTACCCGATCAAAAATAAGTCAGACGTGATGCCAATTTTCAAAAACTTCAAAGCGCAAATTGAAGTAGAAACTAGAAAAAGAATCAAGTTTTTAACGACAGATAATGGAAGAGACTATTGCAGCAAGGATTTTGATACATATTGTCAGTAAGAAGACATCAAAAGACAAACTACTACATCATACACTCCTCAAAAAAATGGTGAGGCTGGAAAGATAATAGAACGCTGTTGGAAAGAGTAAGAACTGTGTTCAAATAGCTAATCTATCAAAATACTTGTGGACAGAAGCAGTTCATACAATATGTTATATTGTAAATAGATCTTCATCAACTGCCAATGATTTGAAGACACCGATGAAGATGTGGTGCATAAAGCTAGTTGATTAATTATCTCTTCATATTTTTGGTTATCTTATATTCAATATCTAGAAAATATATTTTATTGGGTTACGCAAATGGAGTAAAATGGTATCGTTTGTGGGATCCCACTATAATAGGATCATCATAACCAAGGATGTGATATTTGTAGAAGATCAACTGTAGAAAGAAAGAAATGATATTACTTCAAAAGAAAGTGCATAGAATACAACAGTACTGGTAAAAAATAATCAAGAAAATTCATATTCTTCTGAAGCAGCACCAGAGTACGAGGTACCAAAACCAATTGAGTTTGAAGCTTCTGAAGTCCGTCGATCAATTCGAGAGAGAAGACCTACAGGTTGACACTCATAGTATGTTATGGAAAGTAACATTGCATATTATCTTTTAACAGAGGATGGAGAGTCATCAACTTTCCATGAAGCTTCAAATGAAGTAAATGTATTTTTTTGGGTGGCAGTAATGTAAGAAGAAATAGAAGCTTTGCAAAGAAGTAATACATAGGATCTAGTACCATTACCACTTGGAAGAAAAACCATTGGTAACAAATGGATCTACTAGATCAAGCGAGATGGTAATGTTCAAGTGGAGCGGTATCGTGCATGATTGGTGGTGAAAGGATATGCTCAGAAAGAAGAGATTGATTTCAATGATATATTTTCTCCGGTGGTTCAAATTACAATAGTTAGAGTAGTCTTGGCTATGTGTGCTACTTTTGACCTACATCTGGAAAAGTTGAATGTGAAATCTGTATTTTTTCATTGAGAACTTGAAGAAAAAATTTATATACTCCAACCAGAAGGTTTTGCTGAATAGGCAAGGAGAACTAGATTTGCAAGTTGAACAAATCTCTATTTGGTCTTAAACATGCACCGAGATATTAGTATAAGAGATTTGATTCATTCATTATTTGCCTTGGGTATAACAGACTTAGTTCAGACTATTGTATATATTACAAGAGGTTTAGAAATAATGACTTTATTATTTTACTGTTGTGTATAGACGACATGTTAGTAGCAGGCCCTAACAAAGATCGAGTCCAAGAATTAAAGACACAATTAGCTAGGGAGTTTGACATGAAGGATATAGGACCAACAGACAAGATTTTAGGGATGTAAATACATCGAGACAAAAGTAACAAGAAGATTTGGCTTTCTCAGAAAAATTACTTGAAGAAAATTTTACGGCGGTTCGACATGGAAGATTGTAAGCCAATTTCTACCCCACTTCCTATTAATTTTAAGTTATCCTATTTCATGTGTCCTAGCAATGAAGCTGAGAGGAAGGAGATGTCTAGAGTGTCATATGCATCAGCAGTAGGAAGCTTTATGTATGTAATAATTTGTACAAGACCAGACATTTCAGAAGCAGTGAGAGTAGTTAGTCGTTTTATGGCGAATCCTGTAGAGAGTATTAGAATGTTGTTAAGAGGATCCTTAGATACAAAGGAACCTCAGATGCTGTATTATGTTATGGAGGATCAGAATTGTTTGAGGATACATGGATTCAGATTTTACAAAAGATCTTGATAAAAGAAAATCTATTACAGGTTATGTGTTTCTACTTGCAGGAGGAGCAGTGGACTGGGTATCCAAGTTACAGAGTATTGTAGCTTTATCTACAACAGAAGCTGAATACATGGCAGCTACACAAGCTTACAAGGAAGTTATTTGGTTTCAAAGGTTATCGAAAGAGCTCATGCATAAACAATAGAAGATTTCATTATTTTGTGACAGTCATAGTGCTTTGTATATTGCAAAGAATCCATTATTTCATTCAAGAACAAAACATGTAGGGGTACAATACCATTTTGTTCGTAAAATTGTGGAAGAAGGCAATGTGGACTTGTTGAAAGTACACACCAATGAGAACCTTATAGACGTAATGACCAAGCCTATCATTACAGATAAGTTTATATGGTGTAGATACTCTTATGGCTTAGTAGAAACGTAAGCAACTTGAAGACTGCAAAGTAGAATAAATGGTGTGGAAACTAATTTATTCTCAATCAAGTTATCAAGTGGGAGAATTATTAATATTGATCACCGAATTCGGTGATTGATAATTAAATAAAAAAAATATGTGGGTGGGTCCCACATGATTAAAAATAAAATAATAAAAAATAAAATTCACCATTTGCATAGTGAATCTTATGCCTATAAATATAGGATTCAATATTCTCTTCATTTCATTCTAAACCAGATCTCATGTATTCTAAGAGAAAACAATATTATTTCTTCTTAAGAGTTTGTGAGAGTTGTAATTCTCATATTCTAAGAGAGTGAGAGTATTTACTCCTTGTGTTAGAGAGTGGTCGTAAAATTCTTTCTACTATAATGAAATCCTTCTACTTTTGCCTGTGGATGTTTCCATCACATTGAGAGTTTTACCACATTAAATATGTGTCTCATTACTTTATTTTATTATTAAGATTTTTGGTAGGCTAAATCTCATAATTATTATTATACTGTTATATGGTAGGCAAAGCCTCTTGAACTAACAATTATTCTCAATTTCACTTTACTTGCGTGCCAGTTGTGGATGTTAGTTCTCATCCGAGGTCTACAATCGAGAATTTATATGTTAAGGGCACAAGCGATCTTGCAAAACAAAGGTAGAGTGAATGGGGAGTATTGCCCACTGATTGGTAGGTACCGCAGGCACTCCGACGCTCAAGCCAGTATGAAGATAAGCTGTGTATAATGGAAGAACAAGGCCGGAAATTACCTTGAATTTTGTTGATTACCGTGAGGGCGGTGGCTGGTGTTTAGAGAGTGAGAGGCTTAAAGAGCTCAAGTGTGAGGGCTAAGACTTCAATGTATATGTTCTGAATTATGTTGCTATTTATAGGATCAATGATATCACTTTTTAAGCTGGCTTTATAGCTATAATTAACAAACAAAAGGCTGGTAACATGCTTAATGTTTCTGCTTTCGGTGAGGGGGGGGGGAAATAATTTGCATGTGAAGTAGATATTGTTGGAAAAGTGGTTCGTCCTTAAGCTGGTGGTTTTGTCTTAGTTTAATAATGTAAAATTTTATGGGTCGGGTCACTGTTTTTGGGCTTTGTTTGGTGCTGGGTTTAAAATAAAAAGATGGTTTTTCCTTTGGTCCAAATTTGACCCGTACAGTTTATTCCATACTCTTTAAATAAAATATTTTTTGACTTGGAGAGTAATCTGCCGAGTGTATCATCAAGGATTTGATAGACGTCTTCAATATCATCTAGAGTAGCCGAAGGTTAAGACTTCAACTTAATTCTAAAAGAAACGTGGGGAATGTTCCCAGTCGACTGAACCTGATGAAGGTCAGGATGATCCCCATGCTACGGCTCAAAAGACCAGAGGAGTCTTTAATGTAGTCCGGACCTGATGAAGGCCAGGTCTTCATCTTGACTCTACCTGAGTCAATGGGGAATGTTCCCAGTCGACTGAACCTGATGAAGGTTAGGATGATCCCTATACTACGGGTCGAAAGATTAGTGAGTCTTTTAATGTCGTCTGGATCAGATGAAGGTCATATCTTCAACTTGACTCTACCTGAGTCAATGGGGAATGTTCCCAGTCGACTGAACCTGATAATGGTTTAGATGTATGGGTTTGGTGTCGAATGCTATGTTTTGGGCGTGTAAATGTCAAATGGGATGTACATTAAGTCTCAAATGATACATGTGTAATAGTCTCTATGATAATTCCAAGCTACATACTAGATGATGTCGATTAGGAATCAAATCAAGTCTCAAGTCATACATGTGTAGTTACTATAATAATTCCAAGCTACGTACTAGATGATGGCGACTGAGAGTTAAATAATGTCTTAATACATGTAAGTGTAGTAGTATCTATGACAATTCTCAAGCTACATACATGCAGTTACTGACCGAGACATCCATAAAAAATCATCAAGCAATATATATAGCAATGTCGATTGGGATATTTATTACAAATCAAAGCCTCACTGATGCCAAGTGGGGGATACATAATGGTGTAAGTCATACCTGGTAACGTTGATAACGATATGTACGATAACCACCTTCATTATGTCGAATGAAATTTCCTCACATGTACGTGGTAACAAACCTTCTCGTACTTGTATGTCGAATGAAATATATACCTGTAAACTCTTCACACGTACGTGTCGACTGAAATATAAATATAAATACTTCATACATGCAAGTCGACTGAAATACTCATATAAACATTCCATAAGACGTTGACTAGAATGCACATTCAAATAAACACTACATATATATATCGATTGAAACAAACTTACCAGGATTCAAATGTTGACGTCGACTGACATCTATACAGTTCATAAGGAAATAGACTCGAATAAACATGAAAGGTTCCACATTATCATGTCGACTGATATGATAATATGAATTCTTGATACATGTATGTCGACTGGAGCAAATCTTTTACTACCTCACACATGCATGTCGGTTGGAGTATAATTGTAATCACTTCATATATGCATGCCAATTGAAGTATACATGTAATCACTTCATACATGTATGTCGATTGATGTAATCTTACTAAGAATCATTTAATGGTGTCAATTGGAATGAAAACACTTTAAAAAGATATGAACTTGAATACACAAATAAGGCTTTATATAAGTAAATCGATCGAAATACATGTCGACTGAAATATACACATAATGATTTCATCTATGAATGTCGACTGAAATAATCTTCGTAAAGATATAGAGTGCAATCACCTCATACAAGTATGTCAATTGAAGTATACCTGCGAACACTCCATATATGCATGTTGATTGAAAGAATCTTACAAAGATTCATATATTGATATCGATTCAAATGTTGACTGAAATACTCTGCTCTTTTATTTGTTGTGTCGAATGAAACAATATATCAAGGTTTCACTCTGTTATGGGAGTAAATTTATTAAAGAGATCAGCTACTTCCGGAATTGACAAATTTCATCCTACCGTCTTCTTGAATTGTCTTCGTTATAATGCCACTCTTGGTGAAGTGGAGGAAAGATGGGCCTTAGGATGTCTTGAGCCCAATTTCATTTATTAAAACCCTACTGGGAATTTCGAGATGTCTTTTGAAGGGAAATTGAAGCGCAAAAAAGATGAGTATAAATAAGAGTTTTGTAGATCATTTTGTCTTATACAAAAGTTTCTTCGGTTGGCAAGTTTAGGAAAACTCTCAAGATCTTCAAGGTACCCTTCATATCTTTCTTCAAATTCTTCAATATCTTCAATTATTCTTCGTGTAGATTGGAATTGTTCTTAGTCAAATAGGCTATTTGATCTTAGAAGATATAGTGAAACTTTTCATTATGTTTAAGGTTTTGGATGATTTTGATCTTCTAAGGAATAGAAACTTAGGAAACTAGTATTTATAACCCTGTCGCTTGAAAAATGTCGAGTGAGGAATCTTTGGGCAGTTTAGGTGCGTAAATTGACAAGTATATTGAACTACCTGTAGATGATTCAAGTGATGAAGAGACTTCTAGGGATTGGTCGTATGAAGATTTTATTTAGGCTGGACTTATAACAATAGTTGCACCACCGTTAGGAGTACCCATCGATGCAACACCTTTGAGATCATTACCTGCCATTGGAGAGTCGAGTGGGGTTCCCAGCACAAGTGAACCAACAAATATCCTAACTAAGAATCCAGCCAGTAGAGTGATCGAAAAATCAATAAGAGAGATGAGATTGAAGTATAGGTTTCCTCAATCAATAGAAGTAAGGTTAACATCATCGTTTGAAAGGATTGATTATAAAATTCATGGGTGGATTGGTTTTTACGAACGCCCATTCATAGATGGATTCAGATTTTCCATTCCGAAGTTAGTATGGGAAGTGTTGAATGATTACCAGTTTGCTCTTTCTCAGCTATTTCCAAACACTTGGAGGATTTTAATGTTGATTGAATGTATGAAATTTGAATTGGGGATTGAGTTTGGGGTGAAATATCTATTGTATACGTACTATATGAAGGAGCACCTGAGAGAAAAATAGAGGTATTACTTATATCTCCGCCAAAAGAAGGAGCATTTGGTGTTGGGGCTTACAACGAATGATAAGGGGGATTGGCAAAAAATTTATTTCTTTGTGAGAGGGGATAGTGTATTTGGGTCGAATGGGAGATGAGATATACCTGAACAATGGAACTCATCGAGTGAGTGTTTTTATCCTTACTTTCATGGTTTATATTTATTACTTGTATGACTGAAATTCTCCTACTGTTCTCTTTTCAGATCTTCAAGTGAATAGAAAATTTGATACTACCAGTCAAGTCGTACAAACACAAAGTTCATTCTCAGCTTGCCCGATTCAAATAGGAATTGGAGAGCCGCTTTAAAAGATAGGAGACTGAGGTTAACCCTGCTGTGGAAAGAAGTATGTGATTCAAAAGGTACTCCTTTGGCTTTGTGTAAGCGTATATTGGTTGTGATATTGTACATTTGGACGATTAAAGTTACATTTGGGGAGCTGCTGTTTTTAAAACCTCTGACCCCTGAAGATTTTTTATGCGCAGCTGAAATTATGTCGGGTCCATTTAAGGTGCCTAATCTTGATAAAATGATAAGTCGGAGAAGGACAAAGAAATCCAAATGGAAGGAGCCTGAAGCCATTGAAGTGGAAGTTCTCAAACCAATGGAAGTCACTTCGGCTGATGTTCCTGCCTCAATGATACAGCCGATTGAGAAGGCATTCGCTGCTAAAAGAGGAAAGCTATAGTCGAAGTGGAGGAAGATGTAAAAAGTGTTATAGTGAGGATTCCTCACGGGTCCACTGCAATTTCAAATCCCTCCAACCTGTCTAAATTTACAAAATGACTTCTCCTCGAAGAAGATGAGCATCGGTTGACTGAACTAGGACCAACCGAAATAAGCAAGAATATTACAGTACTGAGTTATTAGGTGAGATGTAAAAAAATTTTTATTTTTTTTTATTCTTTTTGGCGAATGGTATAAATAAGTCATGTTTGTTTCAGTTGATGGAGTGTGGCCTTTTTATACAAGAATATGCTGAGTTGAGTCAGAGAAGGATGAGGGAGTTAGAGAAGGCCAACACATCTGTCAGAAAAGACTTTGCTGAACTGAAAATGAATTTTGATGCTTTTGAAAGGAAGTCGAGAAAAGTTGAAAAGGAATTGAAAGAAACTCAGGCAACATTAAAATTGGAGAAAGATGTGTCAAAGGCAACCAATGAAGCGTAGAAGGAAAGTGTGGAGAATTTGGCGAATGAGAAAGCTGAATTGCTTGAGGAACTTGAAGTGGTTGCGTTTGAATCGATGATGAATGAGAGGAGCAATCTAATGAAGGAATATCTGGCTGGTGAGCATGTCACCTGGAAGCCGAAGAAATGGATCCGAGAATATTAGAGGCTGGCTGCTAGGTTATCTCTTACGAGTGAAGGTGAAGAAGAAGAAAATAGGGAAGAAGTGCTTTCGAATGAGGTGGTTGAAGAGCAAGCGGTCACTGGAGATGCTGCAGATGAATGGGTTATTATAGAGAAATATGTTGAGGCAATTGAAGACCGAGAATTGCTTGAAATTGGCCCAATCCTTTCTGTTCCTGGCCAAGCTCCCGAAGCCCCATCTGAAGATGTTCAGCCTACTTCTGAAGTTCCGATGTCTGAGATACCCGTAGAATGAATTATGCAGTTGGTTATTTACCCTTTTTTTTTGTTTATGTAATGGAAACTTTAGAACTTGAATGAAAGTATTTCATTTTTGATCAATTTCTAAGTTTTCTTGTTTTCTTTGTTGCAACATGTCACCTTCGGGAGTTGTAATCACAATCCCTAACCCAAACCCACATTTATTGCTTGATCCATCGACTGTAAGTTTCCATGTGGTCGAAGGATGAATACATTGGATTTCTTATTCAGCTAGTACCTGTAGACCGGAACTGAAGTCAGCTACAAAATCTGCGAGGGCTTGTGATTTGATTACAGAGCATGGTTGATATGTGATGTTATGTTCTCCAAGCTCCACAGCCCATTTCGTCAATCTTCCAGAAAGCTCAGGCTTATGGATTATTTTCTCATAGGATACGATGTATAAACCGTGATTGGGTGCCCTTGAAAATATGGTCGTAGCTTCCTAGCTGTCGTTACTAAAGCCAGTACCAATTTTTCCATATGAGGGTAATGTGACTCTGCATCTAATGGTGCTTTACTCACATAGTAGACTGGGAGTTTGTCCCATTTTATTCTCTGATCAGGACTGCACTTACTGCTCGTTCTGAAACTCCTAAGTAGAGAAAAAAACATTTTATTGTCGAGTGGTTTTGACAACAAAGGTGAATAAGACCGGGTACCATTTGATTTCTTTCAATGATTCCTCGCATGCTGAAGTCCACTCAAAGTTCTTTATTTTCTTTAGGGCGGAGAAGAATAAAAAAACTTTTGTCTGTTGATTTAGAGATGAATTTATTAAGTGCAGCAATTCTCCCAACTAATTACATGACCTCTCTTGGATTTGTAGGAGATGAAATATCGAGTATGAATTTGATCTGAGCTGGATTGGCTTCTATCCTTCGTTTCATGACCATGTACCCAAGAAATTTTCTTGAAGCGACACCAAAAACACATTTCATCGGATTTAACTTCATGTCATATTTCCTCATTGTGTCGAATGCTTGTTCCAAATGTGATAGGTGTTGTTCTGCTTCTAATGATTTTACTAACATGTCATCTATGTAAACCTCAATAGTTTTCCCAATTTGTTGAGAAAATATTTTGTTCACCATGCGATGATAAATGACTCCAGCATTCTTGAGGCCGAATGACATCACTTTGTAATAATATATGCCTCTGTTGGTGACAAATGCAGCCTTCTCTTGGTCGTTTGGGTGCATGAGGATTTGATTGTAACCTGAGTACGCATCTATGAAACTTGATAAATCATGGCCTACTGTAGCATCAATCATTGAATCAATATGAGGCAAAGGGAATAAATCATTGGGGCATGCATTGTTAAAATCTGTGAAGTCGATGCAGACTCGCTATTTCTCATTTTTTATACTATTACCACATTAGGTTACCACTCTAGGAATTAAACCTCATTGACGGCTCCATTTTGTAATAATTATTGGACTTCTTCGTCAATATTCTGATTTCTCTCTGGGGCAAACTTTCTTCTCTTCTGTCAGATAGGAAGGTAGTTTGGGTCCACATGAAGCTCATTGGGGATTAATTTCGGGGCGATTCCGGTCATATCTTCATGAGATCAAGCGAAACAATCATGTTGCTCTTTCAAGAAATCAATTAAATCGGCCCATAGCTTGGGTTCTAGATTAGCCCTAATCTGTGATTTATGATCTGCATGTTAAGGGTGAATTTGACCTCGTCAAGCTCCTCTATGCTTGGCTGATTTGGTGGTGGAGCACCAGATCCCTTCATTAATTGCTATATTGATTTAGGTTTTGCTTTCAAAGTCGTCTAGTAACAACTTCTGGAAGCAGATTGGTCCCCTTTTATCTCTTGGATTCCCCACTTGGTGGGAAATTTAAGTACTTGATGGTAAGTAGATGAGACCGTCCTCATCTTATGAATCCAAGGTCTGCTAACAATTAAATTATAGGCTGAGGGACAGTCGAAAAACAGAAATATTTTCATCTTATTGATTCCTCTTACATAGACTGGGAGAGATATCTCCCTTGTGGTGAATTTCTATTCGCCACTGAATCTAATAAGAACCATTGACCTTCTGTTGATTTTTTCTATCTCGGCTCCCATGTCCGAAAGGGCAGTTTTGAAGATGATGTTTGCTGATGAACCTGTGTCAACTAGAACTCGTTTGACCATAAAGTTTACAACCTACAAAAAGATCACCAGCGTGTCATGATGAGGATTCATTTGATTGGAGTTGTTGTTGTCTGAAAATTCAATCATCAGGTTCGTAAACATCCCTTTTATTGATATAGTATAATGGAATAAACCTATTGTTGCTGCTCTGGAATGTCGTTTCGCAGCTGAGTATGAGATACCTCTGACTTCGGATCCACTAGAAATAAAATTTATAGTATTCTTGATTAGTGGTGGTGGTGTGGGGCCATCTTTTTGCTCTTCTCTGCGGGCCATCATAGCTTTGCCTTTCTCTGCGAGCAAATCTCCCGGGTGTCCTTTATTCAGCAATTCCAATACCTTCAATCTCAGTGCTATGTAATCTGCTGTTGTGTGTCCATAATCCCGATGAAATTCACACAATTTGCTGGTATTTTTCTTGGCAGAATAATCTCTGGAGCGTAGGGGCCATCTTAATTCGCTCCACATCTTATTGAGGACTGAAACCAACTCTCTTAGGGAAACTGTGAAATTATAGTCTGGGAGTCTTTTTTTGTTTACGGATTTGTCTTGTACCCTGTATGGCAAGGGTTGACGGTTGATGTCTCGGTTGAAATATCGATGCGCCTTTTGATTATTCTTCATGTCTGCTGTCTGTGGTGATTTGCTGGGAAATTATTTGTGTCGTTTGGGAGTATTTTGAATTCTATCACTCTGCAAACTAGAAGAATTCTTTTTCCTTTTGTTCCTCTTGTCTTCTTCCCACCTAATTTCAATTTGAGCCCGAGCCAAGACCTGGTCTATTGTGTATCATCTAAATTTAGTGAGCTTATTATAGAGTCCAGTTTCAGAGAGTAAACCGTTTCTGAATGCTTCTACTGCAGTAGACTGATGGAGATCTGGGATAGTTATTCTTTCTTTATTGAAGCGGGCCACGTAGCTTTGTAAAGACTCTCATTTTTGTTGTTGGATGGCGTAAAGTTCGTCTGAAGTCTTTTCAATCTTGCAAAAGCTTTCTAAATGTTCCACAAACTTATCTGCCAACTGCTGGTATGACCTAATGGACCTGTATGGGAGATTGATGAACCAAGTTAGGGCCGGACCCTCCAATATTTCTCCAAATCCTCTACACATTCCAGCTTCCCATTTTCGATGGCTTCGGCCTGTTAACATCATCTTATATTTGTAGTGGATAATGTTGTCATCTAGGTCAGTCGATCCATCATACATTTTCATATCTGAAGGACTGAAGTTCCTTGGTAGTTTTATGGAAGTGATAGTCTCAAAAAATGGTGTGTCGGAAATTATTTCGGCTCGATTTTTCCTTATTGGTAGCTTGACACCAGGTAGGCTGGACAAAATTGCTTCTTTGAATTCTAACATTTCTCTGCGCATATTAGAAGCAACTTATTGAGCTTGGTCGATTGGAGAAATGTGTACACTTGAATGATTTCGGGGATGGTCGCCTAGGGAAAGATCATCATTTGCCACATCATTAAATGTTCCCAAAAGATTAGATGGGACCATACGATTGTTGGGATTATCAGGAGTATCACGCTGTTGAGAAGTGGAAGAGATTTGTTCCAACTGCTTATGCATGTTAATGTTGGAATTTCTCATGGTCAGGTTCTCTTCCTCCAAAGTAAGTAATCGTTCTTGCAGTATTGTTATTTGTGCTGCCATTGGATCTGGTGTCTACTCACAGCTTGAAGCCATGAGTGATGGTGCTTTAGGTACCGTAGACTGAAAGATATTTGCTTGCTATGAATCACTAAGGCCCCACGGTGGGCGTCAAATTGTGGATGTTGGTTCTCGTCCGAGGTCCACAATCGAGAATTTATAGATTGGGGGCACAAGCGATCCTGTAAAATAAAGGTAGAGTGAACGGGGAGTACTGCCCACTGGTGTGGTGGGTGTTGCAGGTACTCCGACGCTCAAGTCAGTATGAAGACAAGCTGTGTATAATGGAAGAACAAGGCTGTAAATTACATTGACTTCTGTTGACTGCCGTGAGGCCGGTGGCTGGTGTTTAGAGAGTGAGAAGCTTAAATAGCTCAAGTGTGAAGGCTAAGATTTCAATGCATATGTTCTGAAGTCGATCCGCTTACACGTCTTGCTTTTATTACTATATCAGGAGTTACTCCAAGTATTGCTTGACGTAAAACAATGTAAAATTTTATGGGTCGAGTCACTGTGTTTGGGCTTTGTTTGGTGCTGAGTTTGAAGTAAAAAGACGATTTTACCTTTGGTCCAAATTTGGCCCGTACACCAGCTTCAGCCCACGATCCCCTAACATTAATGATAATAACCGTAATATAATATGTAGGAACTTAGTTAACTAAAATTATAATCATTTAATTATTTTTTACTATATAATATATTCGTATGATAATATATGATTGAGTTTAATACGAAAGTTATATAGTAGAAATTTTCAGTTCTCTATGATGCATAAGCTATTGGATTAATGAGAAGATTGTTAAATGATGATCATTTTCAACGATTCTGAACATTTATTTTTCTCTAGTATTTTTATACTGTTTCTATAATTAATGTTTGGCTTAAAAAGGAAGTGCTTTATAAAGTAATAAAATAAATTAGAAAATTAGAATATTTTATACGACGCTTTGTAGGAACGTGTTTTTAATCCTATGGTCTACTTCTAATAGGATGTGTAAAGTAGCGATGACAAAATACATATACATATATGTATGGATTTAGATATGGATCCGTATTAAATTTTATAAATCTGGATACATAAAATAATATACGGATTTAGATACAGGTTATTATTTATGCAGATTTTTAGATATCCGGGTCCACAAAAAATCCGAATCATTATTCAAATTATTTAATTTTAATTATATTCATAATTAAACAATAGTAATTTAACACATAAAATAATATTTACAATTCAAAATCCATCCAAAATTATCTAATATAATAAAATCCTAAATCAAAAATTTAATAATTTTTCTTAATTTATATCCGAATTTTGAGTTCACTTGAATCCTGATCCATATGGATCCTATAAAAATAAATCTGAATTCATATTTTTATTAATATAGGTCCAGATTTTTTCGGATCCAAATCGAATCTGAATATACTTGCCATCTCGGACCGGCCTATGATATATAGGTATATCTCATCTTAATAATGATCAACCTTTTAGGCGAAGTACTGATTCATTCTATATTTAAGCTTGAACAATATTGTAGGTGTTAGCTAGTTCAGGTATTATAAATATCTCTTTATTGGAAATGAAAAATCTGATGTTCAAACTCTGCTAATTGGATTACCATTAAATTAAATTACAGACACTCTGTCAACTACCACATTACAATCAATAGAATTTGATATTGATATCGTTGGGGACAAACTTTAAATATCTGAATATCTAATTAATCTAAAATACTAATCGTTTGGCTAGAAAGAAATAATCGAGTTAATTTTCAAGCATCTATATAAAACTTGCTATTAGGTTCGAACCTAGAAGAAAATTACGGTTTAAAAATATATTTGGACTTGACAACTCTTTATCTTTTAAAAATAAATAAAAGACTAAAACTTTTATCTCAAAGATGTAATTGAATTGATTTTTATGTATTTTAATAAAATTTGCCAACTAGTTCAAGCTCAGAGGAGATACGAGGTTAAGAATATATTTAGCTTTTTCTAATCCATTACATTTATAAAATTATAAAATAAAATAAAATACCAACTTTTTAAGTGGAAGACTCATTTTATATATGTATACATAATAAAACATCTTTATAATGATATTTTATATAAAAATAATCTCTATATAGTCAAAAAAAAAAAAAAAAAAAAAAAAAAAAAATTTCCGCCAACGACCAGTTATAAATAAAAATAAATTCCACATTATAATAAATTATAATATTTCTAAATCCCTTATGCATATGAAGGAATTTGCCTCCATATACTAATCACTATCTATATATTATACAAAATATATGACATGTTGCATTAAAGGTTTAAGATGGTATGAAGTTTGGAACAATGATTCGTGCTTTAGAGGTTACCACTTATAGGTACATAATAATTATAGTTTCTCAAATATGTTTAAAGTTTAATGGCATCAAAATTTGTATATCAATACATGTAAATTATATTTGATATACTCTATTAATTAATTATAAATTTGTGTATATTTTAGCTCTAAATCAATTGCACTAGATATAACTAGGTCAAAACAATAATTTTACAGTTACAAATCTATTAAGTTATAATCTTTTTGTAATAAGAAAATTAGTTATCAACATTATAAAAAAGTTTTCGGAAAATTATACAAATTATGTTGCACAATGAAAACAAATAGATTGATTCTAGTTTATTAAATCTTTACTTAATAGAATTTTTTTCCCCCCAAAAAATAGAAAAATGGTTCACCATTTTAACCATAGAATAAGTCAAATGGCTCACCATTTCGACTATAGAATAAGTCACATTCACAAATAGAGATATTACACCATTTCTTCTCCACTACGTACGTTTCTTTTTAAAGTTGATCATGATCTATCAAAATTTAAAGATGGATTTTATGGACCTCCAACAAGTGATCAAATAAAATTAGTTTCAAAATTAAAGTATATTGGGGGGCATGACTTGGTCAGTTGGTCCCCCACTCTTTGAGGATCTCAAAATTCTTCAAATTAGTCACACATTTTGAACCCAAAATTGACCAAACTAAGAGAAGACTCGACTGGAAAATAACCTATAAAAATAAAAATGAATAAAGCGTGGCCTTCCCCAAAATTGGGGTTAGTTGAAGTATTTGGATTGATGGTTACAAGTTGTATTCAAAGATGATTGACGAGTGAGGGGAGACCATTGCTAAATTTTAACATCTCAAAATTTACCGAGTGAAAACAACAGAAAATAACAACCGAATATAATAATACGATATATAATTTATAGTGATTCACTGGTCAATTAGACCTAACAGGCTACATCCATTGTGATTATTGAAATCCATTATAATTGAATAGTAAGAGGAAAAATCCCCATTTAGAATAGCACATAAGTGTTTAACTCACACTCACTCTTAAAGATTACAAGAAAAAAATAAAAGAAACCTAGAAAAAATTTCCACAAAATTTTTCTCTCTCTCTCTTTTTATTTTTATTTTTTTATTTTCTTTATTTCTTTTAATCACTCACACACTTTTCTTACACACAATTTCACCGCAAGTCTCTCGAATCACACTTTCAATAAGTGTTGGGGTTAGTTGAAAGTTGTATTCAAAGATGAGTGAGGAGTGAGGGGCGACCACAATTTCTTCACGCAATTTGGCACTCCATTTTCTCACCAAAATTCCAAATTTACCTAAATTGCCCTTGTATGGGTTCTTTTTATTCTTGCTGTATAATTGTATTTTATGTGCTTATTCTATTTTAGCTGTATTTTATCTGCTTATTATATGTAATGTAACTATAAATTAAAAGTAATAACTAAATAATTATAATTAATTTAACAAAATTAATTATCCTAAAAAGTTTTATTTGAAGGCATACGTTATTGATATAACGGTTTAGTATTCCGGATTATATTCAAAAGATATACGACTTCAATTAATTCTGACGGATTGAAAAAGAATGTGTTAATTTTCGTGTTGATTAAAAAATAAATAAATAAATAAATAACTTTATTGACTTCTTAAGAAAAATTATCATAAAATTACAATTAATTAATTGTTTGATTTAATGTGGATTTGAGTCCGTAGATGCTTCTAATCTTTCAAGTTAATTAATTGAACTTCAACAATACAAACATTTCAAGTATCTTTTTCTAATAGATTTTCTTAATTCTTTAACTCAAATTACCGTTCATCATTTTGGACCAATCTTAAAATCAAAAAATGGAGGTAGAAAAAAATATAAAACGAGATAGAAAGTGATTCACCGGACGAATATCCCAGAATAACAATTCAATTAAAATGTTATGCATATTTCTATGATTAATCTTAATTTTATTTACCTTCGCATAAAGTTTGTATTTTAATAAGTTCAAGTGTCTATTTTGAAAATTATCGTCTACTTTAAACCACTTAAATCTAAATATATTTGTTGATATCAGGAGATAAATATGACACAAAATGCTAATATGGCTCGAGTCATTCTATAGTATGAATTTGTTCAAAATATATAATAATTCTTAGGTACAAATCAATGATTGTACTTATTAAAATGTAGACTTTATGCGAATTATATATACATGTATTCTAGAAAGCATTTGACTTTAACTTTATACTTGTTTGTGGAACATAATAAGATAAATGTGACACAAAATACTGATATGATTTGTGATCATAAAGTGATTTATGTGTAACGTATTTCATGTCACATTTTTTTTTATAATATTTATAGTTATTATTAGGATATTTCATCCTCATAGTTAGAACTAATTACCCAATTAGACTCTATATTTTTTAAAATTTACCTAAAATGTCTATATTGTACATGTGTATCTTTAAAATTTGCTTAATTATCATCTCTTTTTCACAGGTTAAATGATAGATTACTTTGAATTTTAAATTACATCAAACACAAATACTATTTTACCGTTTAAAAGCTATATACAACAACTATAGAAATATATATCGACATGAGTTTTTTGAATAATTTTTAAAATAGGACGACTAACTAAATAATTTTCTCAAATTATAGGAACTAAAATAGCATGATCTTATAATAACTAACTAGTTTTTTTTTTTTTTTTTTTTTTTTTGGAATCGTTGGAAACTCCACCATCAAACCACTCATTCCGAACATAAGCTGAATATATAAAACTTATGGCTGTCACAAACTCTTATAAGAAACGCACTCCCTGGATTTGAACTCAAGACCTCAATATAAACTAATCTTTTTTACATAATGGACGATTCACACATGTCTCAAACCTTAATTATCAATAACAACTTAAAACCTAATTAATCCAATTTAAATAGAGTTAATGCCCAAAAAGCCAATGTCCTTTCCGGTAATTTAGTGGAGATTGGAAGTGGATATATTCATGTATTATTATTGCAAATATGGTGCAACTTCCCCCCCACGCACAAGCCGAAACCCAAAGACTTGTATATAAAATCTTTCATTTCTTGTTTTATAAACACTCCATGTACAAAAACACTCTTATGGCTGATTCGTCATCTCCAACAAAGACCATGAAAGCAGCTTCATGGGCAACCTTAGCCGATACGGCGTCGTGGTACTGTGCCATTGTAATACTAGCCTTGATCTTAATGGGTTCCATTAACAGAGAGAATGATCTTGCTGCTGGTGATCATGATGAGTCTACAGTGAGAGGGACCCACCATCTTCTGATCAATAACCGGCCGTGTGATGAAACATATGTCGTCGGAGAAGGGGAGACTCTTCACACCATCAGTGACAAATGCGGTGACCCGTATATCGTGGAGCGGAACCCACATATCCATGACCCGGATGATGTCTTTCCTGGCCTTGTCATCAAAATTATCACTCCCTCAACACCTAGAAAGTTGTTCAGGTAGTTTTAGTATTGGACATATTAAAAGTTGTTACTATATGAAATAAATGTTGTGTCCTTGTTTCTACATGACTTTGTACATTTTTTTCTTCAATTATATATACACAAGTGTGTATATATATATATATATATGTGTATAATGGGATGGCTCTATTTGTCCCAAATCAGTGTGGTTTGGTGGTGTAAGATTCAAAATCTCATCTTGAGGTATTGAGTTCGAATCCAAGGAGTGTGTTTATTGTAAGAGCCTGAAATAGTCAGAGGTTTTACCTGCTCCGCTAAAGCTGGTAATGAGTGATTTGGTGACGGAGTTTTCAACGATTCCAAAAAAAAAAGAATGGCTTTATTTCATAAATATGTATAATGGGACGGCTCTATTTCTTGACAAGGCAAGAATATTTTTAGCTTCTTCTGTCAAAATTGTGTAGAAGTTATTTGTTAGATTCCAATGCAGAGGTAGATGCAAGATTTTAATTTAGAAATTGTTTTTTTTTTTAAGTAATATTAATTGGTTAAATATTTTATTATTAATTTCAATGAAAAATAGAAAAAATTATGAAATCGAGCCTTAACATAAACATTGATAGCCCACTCCTAGTGCCCAACACTGCCAAATTAAGTGCCATCTTTTCTTTTTCGATAAAACTTCCCTCGTTTTGCCGATAATTTTTTATTACTTTCTCAACTAAAAGGGTTATAATTCGAGTAATACGAAGCAGAAAGAACAAAGTTGTTGAAAATATAAAGAAGCAAAGTTGTTCACCAATTAATTTTTTTTTAAAAAAAATTGTTCTCTAATATTATAGAAATGGGGTTTTGGTAGTGTGAGAGCCATGCAGCCATCGCCCGTCATGTATTTTGTCTCAAAAGGGAAACGGAGCTTCAACTGCTTTGGCCATAAAAACATAGAGTTGGTTGTATATTTCAAACTTTATTGTATTTTCAGTAATTGAAATATAGATATTTGTATACTGTAGTAGTTGACTTATAATATTTTCCCATTTTAATATATTATTCTCTTATTAATTCCTTAAATCCGAAAAAGGTGATTTGGCGACGGAATTTTATCCGGTGACACTTCAATTTGATTAATTGACTCTCTACTGGTCTTGTGTCCGCAATAATTATTAAATGTAAAAATTTTCGTATTTAATAAGTGAAGTCTCTCGCTCATTGTGATTCAAATTTTATTTTTATTTTTTAAATAAAATTTTCTCCCAAAACAAATATAATAATCTGACAAGGTTATATGATAAAATAAATAAATTATAAAACTTATTTTACTAAAATGTGAATCTGTATATTTAGACCGAGTCAGGTCATCAAAAGCGGGTCATAAAATCTGATAAAATTGTTAATTATCATTATTGTTTTGAATGAATGTATCAACTGATTATGATTCTTCAGCTTTCCTCATGTGGGATGATGACTTTACGTCCAAAACTTCTTGTTAATGCACGAAATTAACTATAAAATGAAAATTGAAAGGTGGCCCAAGCATTGATTCATGCATAATTAGGTTTATGTAAAAGACTGTTAGACCAAGAATGTCACACGTTCCTTGGATTTTTGTATATTGCTTGTGTTGGCAAAACATAAACGTTATCAGTAGATATTATCAAAAGAAATATTTGAAAGATTGATACAGCAAATACAATACAGTAATAATAAAAAAAAATACAACAGTTTACATTTACAGTATAAAATTGAAATACAACATATATGATGAACAACAACAAATACTAAGGATAAGAAAGTATTGAGGCTTGTATAAGTCAGTATTTTAAAATATATTTACCTCCTACCATCGATGTGTAAGATTTTAAGACGACTGTCTCGCATGATACAATGGAAACGAATAATCTTATAGCACAATCAAATAATTCAAACGAACTCACGTAAGAAAGAACTTTGATCAGAAAAGTGCGACAGCAAATGAAGGAAAATGCTTGATGAGTGTGAGAAAAAATATCACTGTCCAGGACCTATGTGTCTTTCTTTTTTATAAATGGAATATGAATCTCAACTTTTATTTACAAGAGTTACTCCAAATCAATTGCAAAATTGAATCATAACTATGAGACTCTTTACATTATGCAACAGCTAAACTAACATCAATTCTTTGACCTCTGTTCAGCAAAAATTCAGATGAAAATTAATAAAACGTGGCTAAAACGGCATGGTTCAAATTAGGCCATCATCATTTATGTATGCAGGACGTGCGGGTATATATGAGTTAATCGATTTAGGCTAGGATTTGTACCCCTTAAGGGCATGTATAGAGGGAGTCTCTATTTTAATACTTCTTACCCAACTACACTTGAGTAATCATAAATATTTAGTCTTTATTTTATTTCCGATATGAGATTAAATTTCTCATTCACCCAAATATTATTTTGAGCATATAAATATATGGTTTTGAAGTACTCAAATAGGAGAATCCGAATCACTCATGGCATTTTACTTTCACCAAGTAAGTCATACTCAAATCATGCTTTTAAATAGCAAATCATGTTATTTTCCCAACAATCCCCCACATGAATGAAAATTAGCGGAAAGACATAAAACACACGTTTTGACATCAAAATATTTTGAAGTTGGTTATCAAATGGTTGAAACCTGCATAGGATAAGTAAGAGTTAACCTTTAAAGTTTAAGCCTTCATTTGTGACAATATATTTACTTTACTAACTGACCAGTAGATGTGATATCTTTGAACTATTCTATTATTGGTGTAAACAATGATATATTTCACACATGTACCATGCATAACAAAGTTGAGTACTCATGGTTATGTAATTTTTGGCCCTAAACAACTTTTTTGTTATGCAAGAATTTCTAAGAATTGAGCCTTTTATAATTCATTTTAAAACGGCCTCAATTCTCTATCATAGATGTGATTTCTTAATCAGAAGTAATCTGTCATACTCCAAAAGAATCATTTAGAGAGTAGCTCATCCTCTCTTCTTTAAACATTGTTAATTCATAATAGGAATGGACAATGGGGTAACCCCCATTGTGATCCAACAAAGTCTTTACAAGTAGGTTGTCTATTCGAACCTAGATCTTGGGATCTCAGGTCAAGTAGATTGGGTTTTCCTTCTTATTGACTTATTATTTATTGGGCTTTAATCCTATTTCATTCGTTGATTCCTCTACTATTTTTCTATTTAACCCATTGGTTAGCGGATTTGTAATATTATTCTTTGACCTCACATAGTAATAGAAATAATTACGATAGAGAGTAATTGTCTAATGATATTGTGTTTGCGATAAATATTTCTAGACTAATATCATTCTATGCTCTTCCAATTGCATATTGAACATCACAATGAATGCAAATTGTTGGTACATGAGTTGGCCACTTTAGAATACCCTCTAAGAAGTGGTATAGTCATTCAGCTTTATCACCACACTTATCTGAAGCAATATACTCCATAGTAGATCTGGTTATAACATGTTAGAGGATTTTCATGATACAACTGCTCCTCCTAGTATGAACATATATCCATTAACAGACTTTGAGTCTTCTATATCAGATATTCAGTTCGCATCACTGTATCCTTCTAACACAGCTGGATCTATTATAATATAGGCCATAACTATGAGTATATCATAAATACCTGAGTATTCTTGTTATCGCTTTCCAGTGGCCAACTCTAGAATTACTCATATATTTACTAAGTTTGCTAACTGTGTAAGTTATGTTTGGTCTTATATAACTCATCAGGTACATTAGACTTCCAATGACTCTTGAGAATTACACTTGAGAAATACTTTCTCCTCTATTATTCGATAGATGTTGTTGGCTAGTATCTATCGATGTTCTGGCCACACCAAAATCATCTTTATTGAATTTCTCAATAATCTTATCTACATTGTGCGATTGACTGAGAACAATGCTATATGATGTTATTGAGATCTTTATTCCAAGTATCACATCTGCTACCCAGATCTTTAATGTCAAATCTTGAATTCAACATATCTTTGGTAGATTTGATCATTTGATCATGACTATCTAAAATGAGCATGTCATCAACGTAAAGGCACAAGATGATATAGTCATTTGTAGTCTATTTGATATAAACACATTTGTCACATGAGATGATTTCAAAACCTTTAGTCATTATAGTATTATCAAATTTTACATGCCATTATTTTTATGCTTGTTTTAATCCATATAAAGACTTAGCCAATTTATGAACTTTCTTTTTTTTCCCTGGGGCGGAAAAACCATTAGGTTATTATATATAGATTTCTTTTTCCAAATCTTTATTAAGAAAGATTATTTTTATTATTTGATTTATTTGATATTGTGCGAAGCTGTAATAATTAATTCTCGTTATTGGAGAATAAATATCAAAGTAATCAAGACCTTCTCGATGCTTATAACCTTAAATTACAAGTCTAACTTTATATTTATCACTTGATCTATTAGCTTTAATTTTTCTCTTAAAGATCCATTTGGACCCTAGAGGGTTACATCATATGGGAACTTCCATTAGTTTCCCATGTGTGATTTTGCAAGATATAATCAATTTCGCTTTTGATTGACTCTTTTCATAAAGGTCATTCTACAACGCTCACAATTTCTTTGAAGCTTTGAGGTTCATTTTCTAGCAGATAAGTCAGAAAATTTGGACCAAAAGATTTTTCTATCATTACTCTTTTGCTAAGTTTAGTGATGAGAACCT
>SKCR01040405.1:0-71828 GCA_019454045.1 Zanthoxylum bungeanum
TTCTCACCCGTTGCCATGATTAAATCCATTCGGATAATGCTTGCGATAGCTGCATATTACGATTACGAAATATGGAAGATGGACGTTAAAACCGCTTTCCTTAACGGAAACCTGTTGGAGGATGTTTATATGCAACAACTGACGGTTTTATCGTCCCAAGACTTGCAAACAAGGTTTGTAAGTTAAATCGGTCCATTTATGGACTGAAGCAAGCATCGAGGTCATGGAACCAACGTTTTGATGAGGTCATAAAAGAATATGATTTCATTCAAAACGTAGATGATCCTTGTGTATATAAGAAGGTTAGTGGGAGTGCACTGACTTTTATTGTCCTTTATGTCGACGATGTATTGCTTATAGGCAATGACATTCCCATGTTAACGTCGGTGAAAGCTTGGCTTTCATTGAAATTCTCCATGAAAGATCTGGGAGAAGCAGCTTTTATTCTAGGAATAAAGATCTACAGGGATAGATCTAGAAGGCTACTTGGACTCTCCCAGAGTACATATATTGATAAAGTGTTGAAGAGATTCAACATGGATCAGTCCAAGAGGGGACTGTTGCCAACATCACACATGGCGTCTATCTATCTAGGGACATGTGTCCTAAAACACAAGATGAGAGAGACAACATGAGTCGGACTCCGTTCGCCTCGGCAGTTGGATCGATCATGTATGTCATGATATGTACACGACCTGATGTGTCCTATGCTTGAGCATGTGTAGTCGATATCAGGCCGATCCAGGAAGGATCACTGGATGGCGGTTAAGAGTATCCTTAGGTATCTTAGAGAACTAAGGATGTTTTCTTAATCATGGAGATGGAGAACTTGAGGTATCTGGGTTATACCGATGCAAGTTTCCAAACCGACAGAGACGACTTCAAGTCGCAAACCGGGTACATATTTTGCTTGAATAACGGAGCAGTGAGCTGGAAATCTTCCAAGCAAGATATTGTTGCCGATTCAACAACTGAAGCGGAGTACATTGCAGCAGCTGAAGCAGCAAAGGAAGCGGTTTGGATCCGAAAATTCCTAGTTGGATTAGGAGTAGTTCCATTAGCAGCTGAGCCCGTTTTATTGTAATGTGACAATAGCGGGGCCATAGCACAGGCTAAGGAACCAAGGTCTCATCAACGATCCAACATGTTCTTCGACGATTCCATCTGATTCGAGAGATCATACATCGTGGCGATGTGAAGATCGAAAAGGATCGCATCAGAGGAAAACATTGGCAGATCCGCTGACGAAAACAATTCCTCGGAAAAGTTTGAGCGACACATACATAGTTCAGGTATTAGATGCTTGAGTGACTGGCTATAGGCCAAGTGGGAGATTGTTGGACAGTTATGACCCATAGCGTCACTATTTGTAAATGATATTGTATTATTGTACAAAATTAACTATGTAGTAATGAAATTGCCTTTTACCGTTTTGTAATTTATTTACTTTGATATAAATGGTAAGAGTCCCTATGATTAGTTCCGATTGTGATGATATGAGACGGTATCAATCCATAAAGGTTTAATCATTAAATATCCCTAGTCGTAGTATTATCGAGACTGGACATCGATAATGCGGAATAGACTAGTACTGCACTTGTGCATGTTGTGAGGGCACAACGGCATAGTTCTCATATATTTAAGTATAGGATACTTATGCAAGTGCGGTAGGAGGTTGTGTTTTACCGATGGTACGGAAAACAGCTTCGCTCTGGATAGACCCCGCGGAATCCCATTGGTAGTATGTCTGCGTGTCTATGGGAGTCCACTTCAGGGTAGGTGCATATGATCTTAACCTGAGACTTGCATCGCTAGTACTTACGACAATCGGTAAACTTTAGTTTTGGTGGTCCAGGGCTTTAACGGGTTCTGTGTACACCTCTTCTGGGTTTATCGAGAATCGTAGTGTATTGGATGTGATGTCAAGATGGAAGTATCACTTCAGACATATGGAGATGATGATCGCGAGGGATACAGAACTAGTACTCTATAATGGTTGCAACCATCGGGATAATATGACTAGTCAGGATTATCCGATTCAAAGAGACTGGTGCTTGATGTCCGATATGTGTATCGTACGGGGCAGACACATCTCCAGCCCCAGGCCTTACATGTGATCATCCGATACTGGTTCGATATACACTATACTACGGTATACTACGCCTGTTATAGATCTTATATTCCAATAAGAATATTTCTGGAGAATTGGGTAGGCATGGCGTTTTGCTAGAGGCTAACCTTGTCTTGTAATCGGTAAAAACGTAGTACTTGGTACGTACGTGTTCGGATAATCTGACGGCCGTATTTACTACCAACATATCCAGAGATCTCTTGGGTCGCTTCCCGAAGATTCACCAATGACGTATGATTCAAACTCGATTAATCTTGGATTAATTACGGAGAGACTTTATCTTGGATAAAGTACTATACATAGAGAGAGAACGATTAATTTGGAAATAATCGTAAAATTATTATATTCGATATAATAATCGAAATTCGATTTCGACGCGAAATTAAAATTAGATTTTAATTCGGGCAAACGAGTTAATTTAGAATTAATTCGTTAGCGACGTAAATAATAATTTCGCTAGGCACAATTATTTATTTAAATTCGATTTAATAAACGTCGCGACGTAAGTTCGGTATTTCAGAAATATCGAACCCGAACGCGTGAGTGCACGTGGGCCCACTTTCATTTGGAAATGTGTGGGCCCCATGACACATGTCATTTTATGCATTATTTAATTGTTAATACATTGCATGGTGATAGTGTACAATACACTCAATGGTTTTGCATGGAGTTTGAGTGTTTGACACTCTAAGCCATTGCATGATTTGTGTCATAAGTTTATTATTAATTTAATAAATATTAAGGCATAAATATAAATTGATTTTGTAACAAAAAATCATACACTCCTCTCTCTCTCACATTGCCGAAACTACATGCAGTTTTGGCTCTCCATTTCTTCAATTTTGTGGCAAGATTTGAAGAAGTTGTGCATTCAAAATCAGAACAAAGGCTAGCACCTTCAAGGGATCATACATAGGTGTTATGGGAAACTAATCCTTGAGCTTGGAAGGATCAAACTTGACTTGGAGTCTCTCTTTTCTTCTTGGCCGAGAGCATCACTGCACAAGGGAGGAATTTCGCATCATCTTAGCATCCATTTTCAAGTATTGTGAGTATGATTCCGCCATACTTCAATTAATTCATTCATGTATTTATATATTTTGCTTGTTCTTGTTGATCTTGGGGCTTGGTAATTATTTCCAACAACCGTCACTTTGACGTGTTCTGGGATGAATCATATTTGAAAGAATACTTTACTCTTTCAAGTATATTAGAAACTTATTGCTTAAGTAATTTCCACTACGGTCTTACCGTGACGGTTTAGTACTTTAGCCGATCTGTTCGTCTATTTCGTGTCGAAACTTTAAAAGTTTCTGATTTGTGTTCTTCAAAAGAAACACATAACCATAGCGCGATGCCACATCCGTAAGGTCACGAAATATCCATATCCACATCTAGCCTAGCTAGACATGGGCCCACTTGTTTCACTATGAACTATGGCTTACAGATCGGTGGCATTTACACTTTTACCAAGTAAATGTGTCATAGACACTTTGCCCATAATAGACTAGATTCGTAGACTTTATTTGATTAGAATCAAATTTGTCCTAGTACCCACACTTCGAAAGTGTGGATATACGATTCTTGTTTAATTGTGTCCCAAACAACAATGGCACAATAAAGTTTCATCTGATCAAAACAGTTTGAGCTATTGTTTGTCATGTTATACGTTTGAGATTTATTTATATTCAAAATATAAATGCTGTTATTCACATCTAATGTGTTTATCTCAATATCATCTTTATATAATGAAACACTTTAGTGTTCTAGAATATAAAGGTTCACCCGCAGTGGGTTAAACATTGATATAGAGATAATATTTCTAGTCAAACTAGTTACATTATAAAAGTTTTCAAATTTAGGTACACACCCGATGGTAGTTCCTAAACTTAGGTATCTATGGTTAAAACAACGAATTTCGTCCCGTTTCCAATCCGCAGATAAAATCTCAATTGAAGTCAGTATCCTGTTCAAAACAGATTCTGAACATCAATAGATATATATAACATACTAAGTATTTAAAATCTAATTTTAATACTAGTAGTGAATATATTTATGACAATCATATTTGAAGTCAGAGCCTTGCTCGTCTTCAATTCCTTCATGTTTGCTTTGTCCAAACGGCAGTCACGCTTCCGCGATCCCGTTTGCCACAATTAAACAGACATTTTGGGATATTTCATTTATCTTCCTAGAAGATTATAATGATTTTACCTTTGCCCTTTTTCATATTCCAGTAGCCTTTGGCCAAGCCTCAGGTTTCTAGAATATTGAAATAAGGTGCGCCTTGCGCTACTTGCCTAATTGCAAAGTTTTGACTTTATCTCATTGAGAATAGTCATTAACTCTCCAAGAGTTTACTATTGCAATTTAGTACTTCTAAAATCTAAGTGTAGATTTATGAAGATCCTTCAATTTCATTATCATACTTTAAGGATCTAATCCTTAGTTTTGATTCAGAAATTAAGGAGTCTACTGCGACAAGCTTAATGGATTAAGCACTAAAGTTATCATCACATGCATCTTCCAAAGATCACGCTCTACTAATTGCTCAACTCCGGGCTTTAGGCGTAATATGTTATTTTATCAAATAAAGTAACTTATTAGTTTCCAGGACCATCCTGAAATTATTCCCAATTTGAAAATTAAAACAATTACACACATTTTCCCTAGGATTATGTATTAAACGTCAATCTTTCAATTTTATCTTTAATTTAATAGTCCAACTATTTAATCAACGATTTAGGTACTATTTATTATAATGATTACAATAGTCTAACTATTTAATCAACTATAATTTAATAGATTAAAATCAATTATAAAATCAACTATAAATGAATATTTTGAATATATATAGTCCAACTATTTATTAAAACAACAATTTAAATATTAGTTCAACTAACATTTAATTTCTTTGACGAACTGATATTTGTTTGAGCGCGTATGGCGAGTAATTGAACGAGTATTGCAAATCCAATTCTTGCCTCCCACTATTTTTCGGCGAGCCTCTAACCCTCTGTCGAGTACTCGGGAAACCGCGTTTCCTAGTGGGCTAGGATCCCGTTAAATATCACACAATCTTGACTTTGGCCAACAAATTGTATGATAATTAACTAGGTAGATCTCTAAGATCGATTGGATCCAATCCAATTCCTAGATCCGGTAGGGGGACATCCAAGTCCGAAACATATATCTTATATACGCCAATACATCCAATGTATTACCTAACCTTTTTCCTCTGAATCAACTAAGCATTGGCTTTGGCACAACAAACTTAGTGATCCCAGTCAAGCGCGACCCATTGACCATGGAAAGCTTCGTAATCAATGTCGATGGACAAGAAGTGGTCTTGAGTTTGGCCAACAAACCATAACTTGGACAAGACGTCAATATGGAACAAAGCTCTCGTGATTCAAACACATCATCGACGGACAAAGGCCTTGACTTTGGCCAACAAGCCAATGCCAGTCTCGGATCTTAAGTGAGAATCACTCAATGGAAGGAAAAACGCTTAATATTGAGTGATGGTTTTTCGAGTGCAAATTGGCAACCAATTTATTATCTTTGTTAATGTCTCATCATCAACACCCTTAAAAATGCATTCTAAATATCCATCCGATATACATTATTCATGCATCGCAACCATGTATTCACTCAAGCATGTTATCAATCAATCTAATCAAATTAATTAATCTGATAATTAGTGACCATCCAATGTTCAAACAACGATTTGATTTTGCTCGAGTAAAACTCATTTTTCGAATAAGTACTCAAAGTACGAATTCTCGAATTAAATTAAACTACATCATTAAATCCAATTTAATATGCATTCAATTCTAATTCGCTATTTAATTCCAAATTAAATATCACACTTTATTAATAAACCTTTACGACTTAAATTCCAATTTAATCGTTACGGGTCTCAAAGCCCGATTAACGTCCAACGTTAATATAATTAAAGTCCAATGGGCTTTTAATTAATTTCTTGAGGCGTGGACTTTTGGTCAACTCGGGTCAAACCGAATAACAAAAATCCAATCCGGGAGTTACCCATAAGCCTAGAAATCAATCTTGGCCCATTAGGACCAATTAAACTTTAAAGGTTTATTAAGTCGCATTTGGGCTTTATGGATGTGGTTTTGGGCCCAATTGGATCCAACCAATTTTTCCTAAACCCAACTTAGTACAACAAAGCCCAATAAGCCCAATTACAACTTTAAATGTCCAATTTCCAAAATTAGGCCCGATTTGATTAAATTGCCAAATTCCAAATTCCCTATTTAATTACTTAAAGTGCATTACATAATTAATTACCCAATTAATATTTATAAAACATCAATTAACACTAATTAATCATGCCATTAACATCAATTAGTGTCCAACACAAATTAATCAAAAATCAAACCCAATGACATGCTCAAAGTCTCGGCAATATAGGGATTTTCAAAATCGATTCGGTTTCAATCAAATTAAATCTGCAATCAACATTTCCCGATTGTTTTCAACTCATCCAATGATCAACGAAACAAAATTCCAAGAGAAAATAGGGCATCAATCCATTCGACCAACACCAAATATTTGGGGAAAAATTGTTCCAAACCATTTTCTTGAAATTGATCCAATCAAACTTCAATTCAAACATATTTAAGCATACTAATTCATCCAATTTCATTAATCATGCTCAAAATCAAGTTTACCCAATTTTAAGCCCTAAATCAATTTCATGCTTTTAACCATGCTCTTGATAGCATTGTTGGAGATTCTAAGGGTCCCATGGATCATAAATCAAGCATGAACATGTGTGAATACATTCGAGAAATTCGCGGAATACTTACATCGATCGGTTGAGCGACGCTGAGGCAACAAAAATGAAATCTTTCTGCCTTGGGACTGCTCGGCAGTGAGCAGATGCAGCTCACTGGTTTCGGCCTTTTGAGTTCCTTCGTCAAGCTCCAAGCTTCATCGAATGGTTCCCGGCTCATGGGTGAAATTCCCTATCACCTTCGTATGTCTCTCAGAGTGCTAGCTCTTTAGAAATTTGTCACAAATCTCACCACTCAAGCTTCCATTCTTCACGCCAAAACTGAACCAGTGAAGAATAGGCAGTGAACTGCCGAGAGAGAGAGAAGAGAATATGGAGAGAGAGAGATGATGTGTTGTTGTGATTAATTGTTTGGTTATGTATTTCCAAAAACCATATACCAAATTCAAAAGTCAAATTGGTAAAAATGTCATTCCAAATGACAAAAGTAAACTTGAGTGTTTAACACTCTTTGACCAACCAACCACTTCCATCACTTGCAATCAATCACATCAATCAATCAAGTGTCACATCACTCAAAGTAACATGTGATTTGACGCTTGATGTGACTAGCGATTTAACGCTTGATTGACTTGCGTTCCGCACTCGAATTCGAAATGCAAATGCGCTCGCAAATAATCTCGGGCTCGGGTTCGTTAATTCCAAATTAACGAATTTTCCGTTGTGTCATAATTAAATGATTACGCCTAGCGAAATCACTGTTCACATCGCTAACGAATTAATTCTAAATAATTCGTTCACCCGAATTAAAATCTGATTTTAATTCCGAGTCGAAATCCAATTTCATTTAATATATCAAATATATTAATTTATCGATTAATTCCAAATTAATCGTTATCTCTCTTTAATTGATATTTTATCCCAGATTAAATAACTCCGCAATTAATCCCAGATTAATTTTCTCTCTCTATTCTAATTAATCTCAGATTAATTTAGAGTGCGAGTCATACGTCATCGATGAATCTTTGGGAAGCGACCCATGAGATCCCCGGATATGTTGGAAGTAAATTCGATCGTCGGACTATCCGAACACGTAAGTACCTCGTACTACGTTTTACCGATTTACAAGACAAGGTTGGCCTCTAGCAAAACGCCATGCCTACCCAATTCTCCGGAAACATCCTTACAGGAATAAAGGATCTGTATCAGGCGTAGTATACGTAGTATTGCGTATTTTTATCCAGTATCGGATGATCACATGCGAGGCCTGGGGCTGGTACAATGTCTGCCACGTACGAAGCATATATCGGATTACGAGCAACTAGTCTCTTTAATATCGGATAATCATGACCAAGTAATATTATCCCGATGGTTGCAACCTTATTTAGAGAACCAGTTCTGTATCCTTGCGCGATCATCAACTCCATATGACTGGAGTGACACTTCCGTCTTGACATCACACCCAACACACTACGATTCACAATATACCCAGCATTGGCGTATACAGAACCTGTTAAAGCCCTGGACGACCGCAACCAAAGTATATTGATTGTCGCAAGTATTAGCGGTACAAGTCTCATGTTAAGACCAAATACACCTACCCTGATTTCGGACTTCCATAGACACATAATCATACTACCAAAGGAATTTCGATGGGGTCTTAACCAGAGCGAAGCTGTTTCCCGTACCATCGGTAAAACACAACCTCCTATTACACTTGCATGAGTATCCTATACCCAAATATATGAGAACTATGCCGTTGTGCCCTCACAACGCGCATAAGTGTAATACTAGTCTTTTACGCATTCATCGATGTCCAATCTCGATAATGCTCTGACTTGGGATATTTAATGATTTATCCTTCGTGGATTGATACTGTCTCATATCATTCTCAATCCAGGAACAAATCACATGGACCTCCTATCATTTATATATCAAGGTGATCTAATCACAAATGATAAGAGTCCAATCTCCTTTGTCACAAAGTTAATTTGTACAACAACACCATGATCTTCACAAATAGTGACGCTATTGGTCGTAATTGTCCAACAACTTCTCCATCAGAAAAAATCTTAGGTCTTCATAGACCAGGGCAACATTTATGTTACTTTTCCAATTAACATAATTTTTCTTTCGCAGGTTTGTCATTAGCAAGTATGGTAACATCAGAGAAAAATGGCTAAATTTTTTTAAAACTAACATGCATTCTAAAATTTCATTTATCGCATATTAAAATCATCACACATATTTTGGAATAAAATTAAACATGATGCATGTACCATGTAAAATGAATTAAAAACCTAAAAATAATTATTATGCCACGAAAACCTAACATTCAACAAATAACTATTTTCGTAGGGTAGGTCGGTTATTTACATATAGATATAGATAATCTTATTCAATAATATATTCGGGAACAAATCTTATTCCTATATTAATCAAATACCCTTTGATTTGATCAAGGAATATTAAGTGTGGCAATGGGTCGGGCTGGGCCCGGGCTTTGATAAGCCCGGCCTGAGCCCATCTGTTGGACCGGGTCGGTCCGAGCTTTCTCCGTGTCGGTTTTTTAATAATAAAAAATATTTATATATATATAATTTATTATATAAATATAAAAAAATATATAATATTTTTTTAAGCCCAAGCCGGGCCAGACCTGAGCTTATTATGTTGAGATCGACTCGGGCCCGGGCCTGAGCCCGCCTTATGTTCTAAGGCTAGGCTTGGGATTTTTGATACCGGGCCTGGCCAAAGCCTGGGCAGGCCAATTCGGACCGTGTCCAGATTTTTTTCCATCCCTAAGAAATATTGATTGATAATTAATCATTCATTTGTGAGTGTAACCCACAGTTTTTTCAGTTCCAGCTATGGTGGTTCTGTAGGAAACAATTTCCTTGCGCAACAGAAATGGTTAAGGCACACGGATCGGACTTTAAAACTTTTTCTGCCCTTCCCCCTCCTTTTTCCGAATTGAACCAGCAGGTGTACTGAAGTTTTTCTACTATTTCTGACAAAAAATCAGCCTCGTTTCAGTCCCCAGAACAGCCCCCGAACAGCAGCACAAAACCAAACTGTTTTAGCACCTGAAATGCGCTCAGAACACTCCCAAAAAGCCCCTGAAATTGCTTGGACAGTGGCTGTGTGTTGGTTCTGATTTTTCACTTGAAAATAGCCCCAACAAATCCCCAAAGCACCACTATATGTTCCCCAAAAATTCTAGATTAAAACGAAACCAAACGGGGTTCCGTTTCACCAAGTAAAGGGGCGACAGTGAGCAATATTTAGCCTAACTGCCGTGAACAAGAAAATAAGATGAAGATGAAGAAAAATTTGACACTAAAAGTCTTCCGAGCTATGTCTCGTTACCAACGGAAAAATTGTGTGGGCAAGACTCACAAAATAATTTCTAAACTATTTAGTGATTGAGTCACACAACAACCATTGCTTTTGATTTTTGTTTATCTTTTGTTCTTGTTTTTTATCTCAACAATTGAGAGGATTTGGAAGAAGAACCAAAAGGTGGCTAGGGTTAGAATAAGAGATCTACCAAAAAGAAAAAAATAAATCTTCTTTTTATACCAATGGTTATTTGTTTCCAAAACAAACAAAACCCTTCCATTTCCTCTTTACAAAAATCGGCCAAGCCAATGAATTATTGAAAATTTTGTAAAAACAAATTTTCAATTACCATAATTGAAAAGATGTTATAAAATTAAAAGGTTATCACCTTTTGAAAGTGTAACCACCAAAAATATCAAAGGGTTTATGTAGACATTTCATTTTCGCATAAGCCCAATGATGAGCCTCGTATGGAGGCACTACCTAAAAAGTTGCGGAAGTTGCGAAAATGAATGACGGAAGGAAGGAAAACCTCCAAAATTAGCACCTCATCGGATTCGAACTCACTAGCCAACCTCAGATTCGTTTAGTCAGTTTCTTTTTCAAAATTCAGCCTCGGCCCATCAACCCAGCCTCGGCCCAAATCCATCCACATGCCAAAAGACACCATGCACGTCCAAAATTAAAAAAAAAATAAAAAACCCATGCAATTCACATGTGCAAATTCCCTCATCAACACTTTCCAATTTAACAATATGTGAAATCCCATCCTTTCCAATTAACAAGATTTGAAATCATCCCCATCACCAAATTTATAAGATCCTTTCCCAAAATAATTTTCCCAAAAAAACATGATTTGTTTCCTTGTTTAGAGAACCATCCAAATCATTATAAAAGAGAGACCAAATCATCAAAGTAGGGGGTCTCCTTATCTTCTCTTCTGGGCGTGAACAACACTAGCCACCACCGAAACAAAAACACTAACCACCATCACCGAAAGAAACCAGCCACCAAACAACCACCATCACCGAAAGATACCAGCCACCAAACAACCACCATCATCAAAAGAAATCAGTCACCAAACAACCACCATCACCGAAGGAAACCAGGAAACCAGCAACCAACAACCACCATCACCGAAAGAAACCAGCCCCAAAACAACCACCATCACAGAAAGAAACCAACCACCAAACTACCACCATCACCGAAAGAAACCAGCCACCAAACTACCACCATCACCGAAAGAAACCAGCCACCAAACTACCATAAAAAATGGAACAAAACAACAGTAACCACCATAAAAACAACAAGAAATTCAAGACACAAAACAGCAGAAACAACCTAGAAACAACCAGTAAAAACCTAGACAAAATAACTAAAACAGCCAGCAAAAACAACCAAAAACTGCTAGCAAAAACAACCAAAAACAACCAAAAAGAACAAATAAAAAACAGCAACCAAAACAACCAAAACAGTAGCCCAAAAACAACCAAAACAACAGCCAAAAACAACCAAAAATAGCAACAAAAACAACAAAAAAACAGTAACCCAAAATCGTGAAACAGCAACATCAAAATAGCAAACAGTGAACAATAAAACAGCAACCAGAAACAGTAAAACAGCAAGCAGAATAGCGAACCAACACCCAGAAATAGAGAACCAACGATCTTTCCGGTGACGGCCTAACGCACTTCCGAGAAGCAACTTAAAAGGTAAGACCTGAGGGCACCCTTTACCATATTTATTTAATAGTTCAGGACGCTGCATGCCTGGCTGGATGTGAAATACGTCCAGCCGGGTATGCGAAGTCCTACATTAAAAAGGCCAAATTTCTAGTCATATTTTTCTTTCTTTGACGTTTCGTTATTTATCTTTCTTTTTTTTATTTAGTCACCTTTTATTGTTATTTTATTATTTCGCTTTTATTTTGTTATTTTCTTGATTATTTACTGTTATTTTATTATTTCGCACTTATTTTGTTTATTTTTGTTCATGTCTATTTTTTATGTCCGTTAACATCGCATTGATGGTTATGTATGTTATTATCCCTTGTGGTATATTGGATGGAAACCCAGACGTAAATTTCATAGCTGAATTCGAATGGACGGTAGTGTAGTCTATACTTGGGATACAACTCCACGTGCCACTTAGGAAATATCCATATATGCGTGACTAACCCCCTTTTTGTTTTCCATTTATTTATTGATGCTTTTCCGGCTTTTGATAGATATTCGTTATCGCATCGCGTACTTCTTAATGTAATTTGCTTTTATTATTTCTATTAATGTTTATGGTGTGCAAATTTGTGTTTATTTGAATTATCTTGCATGAACTGCATAAGGTTGGCTATACCATTGTGTGAACCCGTCCATTATACTGGCATAAGTAAGGGACCATTCCGAACCCAACGGTTTGAGGTCTTCCCTTGCGAGGGGTGAGTGCGACCTTAAATCTTTTCCCAGTTCACACTGGGTGGCGACTCCTTTATTATCCGGTTTAGTCCCCTGCGGGCTACTACATACTATCTATGGGCTGTGAGCACAACAGTGTCGTGATCGCCGAGCATCATAGGCATAGCGGTAAACCCCGCTTCGCTCCTACAGATGGCGACTCCACTGGGGATAGAGAATCTGCACCGAAAATAATGCCTTGTAGTATTCGTGACTTTGGCTTTGGTTACCCAAGTCTCATATATTTTACATACCTTTCTTACCCCGATGGCGTCATGTATCGTGAAGTCATTTTCACTTAAGGCGGCGGATTGTTATGTGATGATAACCATCACTTGTCAGAACGTACCCTACGATATATAAAAAGGCGTGCTCACTTGGTCTCTCGAACCCTTGAGTGGGGAGACCTAGTTGTGGGCAACCCTTCACCGATGAGAGCCTTTATCCATACTCTTGTAAGCCCACATATGAACCATAGTTATATGTCCTATAAAAGCTACCTATATGCTTGTGTTGGGACCATTATCATTGGATCCATTTGGGCTTCTCGTCATAGGATACGAATTTATTGGGCCATTTAAACTGGGACGAGTTTGTATCTTATGATGATTGGGTAAAAATTTCTCAAAATTATGATGGGCCACCTTGTGTTTGGGCCCCCTATCATTCGAAGTTATTTACCCACCTTATTGCAAAAGTGTAATCATGTTGGGCCTTTTCAACTGGGAAAAGTTTACACATCGCGATGATTGAACACTTTAAAATGATAACGGGCCAACTTGTATGGAAACCTTAATGGGCTTAGAAGGTCCAAACATGATCCGAATGTGCCAAATGCATGAGTCCGATATCCGCAGTGGCTTTTATCTAGGAAGGGTACGCCTTGTTATGGCATATTTGTATACTTTTGGATATCTCCAAGTCCATCTCCACAACCGTGATTACCGATGGCCCAATTCAGCGTTTCTAGACAATGGCACGATCCCAATAATAGGCTTAGTCAATATTGTAAATGGGCGGCCGTTGTCTGTTACTGATGAAAAGGGACTGAGGTAGCCAAGGTTCACCCATGTATCGTAGGAGAGAACGATTTTGTGTACCTCATATTGGTGCATAAAATAAGCCATGTGTAGGACAGAAATGGACTTACCACGAGTGTGGGATATATGCTGTTTTCATAACCACATTCATCTCATACATCTCATGCATACACGCATTATGTTAACCCCTTTGTCTTAAAAGCCATCATAGATATCTGTTGGGTTAAAGAAGACGGATGACTTGTCAAGAAGAGGTTAGCAAACATGGATGCATCAGGTAGTGAAGATTCCTGCATGGATCAATTGAAATCCAACATCACCAAAGTTACTGAGCAACTACAAGCTTTGACCAATGCTATGGCCAATCTGACAGTACCCCACACAGTGGGAATAGAAAACAACAGGGATGGAAGGCGTGAGGAGCCTCCAAATCGGGTAAGCGAAGAAATCTCTATTTTTGATGATGACATGGCTGAATATGCCGCGGGAAAGATAGTCGGGTCCCTGGCAGAATTACAGAAACTCAAAGAAAAAGTAGAGTCAGTTACCCGTAAGATGCAGGGAAAATATGAGGATCTGTTAGACTATGATGCAATGACTTTCAAAGAACAGCTGCCTCCACAGTTCAAGATGTCTGACATGGCCAAGTTGAAAAGAAACGGAGATCCAAGGGTCCATCTCCGACAATATGTTTCAATGATGAGTTCAGTGGGTTTGTCAAAGCGTCAGGTGCAGAAGATGTTCAGGATGTTACTGGAAGGGGCGCCCGTAGTATGGTATCATAGCTTGGAGAAAAGGTAAGAGATGATTGGAGGGCATTAGCGGAGGCCTTTCTGAACCAATATGTCACGAACATAGAGATAGACTTGTCGCTCCGTGACCTAGAAAACACATAATAGAAACCGGAAGAGACCTTCAAATATTATGTAGATCACTGGAGAAGCCAGTTTTTGAAGATGCAGACAAGACCCTCGGAGAATGACCATATTAAGATGATCATTAATGGAACCGAGCCCTCCATTTATAACAAGCTAAGAAGGATGACCTCCAAGATTAGTGACTTTCGACAGTTAAGAGAAACTGTCATGGATATCGAGGAAGAGGAAGCCGAGAAAAAGAAAATCTTACGGCCAGAATAGAAAGTCCATTGAGGGGCCTTCACCCAAAAAATATTGTTTGTTTTTAGTCCTTAATTGTTAAGCATACGTCCAATGATGAAATTGTTTCCTTTAGGGTGAAATCTTAAAAACGATAAGTTATTGATGTACTTTTATCTAATACTTTGAGTATTTGATCTATGTTAGACTCGTAAGAACTTAATTATAGGTTTTTAGCAGTGAAAACTTGAGTAGTTGGCAAAGTGACTAGTTGAATAAATTACAGGTCGATGAATGACCGTTTGCTTAGATGTCTATCTTGATTTACTTGTGTTATGATGTGTGGTATGATTGAAAATAAAAGAAAAGTCTCTAAAGAAAAAAATTAAACCACCTATAACCGATAAGCGTGAAGCTACCCATAGGCGAGTATTAGGACCCCCATGAGGAGAAATGCTACCTTAAAGGGTTGGTGTGTTGAAAAAAAAAGAAAATCATACCATATTGAGCATAGAAAAACCAATTGCAGGGCATAATTGAGATATCTAGGTTGGTTTGACTCATTGATCCCAATTTTTGAAACAGAATCATTGAGTTGGCTTACCTAGGAATCAAGCTGTAAATGAAAATTTGCGCACACACACTGTGAGTCTGGCTTAGATGATTTATTCAAAGACTTGGATTTAAGTTGCATTGAGTGTTTTGAAGGTTCTCTGGTTTCATTACTGGGCATTCTTTGAGGATAATAATATGTGTAACTATTAGGACTATTTCATAGCTCGTAATATAGTATGTCGATACAGAATGCCACATCACATAGTGACGGATAATGGAGTCCAATTTCCGGGAGAGGGCACATTTAGAAACCTGAGAATCGGAAGACATGATCCCAAATGGATGAGGCCACTTTCAAGAAGGCATAATCTACTTTGACCCGGTATTGGTAGCAAATAGAAGAAAGTTGAGTCAGGTCTGGGGTGACCAGTCTACCACCCCGCGAATAAGGGACACAACGGGATCTTCAACCATGAGACCAAATAGAACTGAGTAATCACCGGAGGAGAATAGGCAGAGGGAAATTGTAAGTAGGCCAAGGGGGTGACCAAAGACTTTTCATAGGCAAAAAGGCACCAAAGGCCAAGAGGATCCCTAAAGGGGTGAAGGAAAATCCTCTAGCGCAAGGAATGCCAAACCAAGGATGACATCAAGCCAATAGGACAAAGAAAACCTTTCGGAATAGGGAATGCATCCATGCATACATGCATACATGTTGCATACACATAATTTTTTTTTTATGTTCGTAGGCTTTGAAGAAAAAGAAAAAGTGGCGATGATGAGCAACTCTGAGAATGGAGAAAAACCTCGGGAATGAGGACGAACAACTCCTCGGGAATGATGATAAGTAGGGGGCGAAGTGCCTTACCACCCACATTATCAATAGTTTGGGAATGAATCCCAGAGGTCGAACCACCTCATCATCATGGAAAAACACCCAGTAGATCGAAGAGTCACACATGAGGACCAAGACGCTATCACCCATAAAGTTCGGGAATGAATCCTAGAGATCGAAGCATCTCACACCCAGCATGGTTCGGGAATGAATCCCAGAGGACGAAGCACCTCACCATCAACTTAACTCAGTTCGGGAATGAATCCCAAAGATTGAAGCATCTCACACCCGATGGTGCGGGAATGAATCCCAGGGGTCGAAGCACCTCGCCAACAACTCAACTCAGTTCAAGAATGAATCCCAGAGACCAAAGGTTCTCACACCCGATGGTTCGGGAATGAATCCCAAGGGTCGAAGCACCTCACCATCAACTCAACTCAGTTCGGGAATGAATCCCAGAGATCAAAGCATCTCACACCCGATGGTTCGGGAATGAATCCCAATGGTCGAAGCACCTTGCCATCAACTCAACTGAGTTCGGGAATGAATCCCAGAGATCGAAGCATCTCACACCCGATGGTTCGGGAATGAAGCCCAGAGGTCGAAGCACCTCGCCATCAACTCAACACAGTTCAGGAATAAAGCCCAGAGATCGAAGCATCTCACACCCAGCATGGTTTGGGAATAAAGCCCAAGGGTCGAAATACCTCGCCATCAACTCAACTCAATTCGGGAATGAAGCCCAGAGATCGAAGCATCTCACACCCATAATGGTTCGAGAATGAAACCCAGGGGTTGAAGCACCTCGCCATCAACTCAGCACAGTTCGGGAATAAAGCCCAGAGATCGAAGCATCTCACACCCAGCATGGTTCGAAAATGAAGTCCAAGGGTCAAAGCACCTCACCATCAACTCAGCATGGTTCGAGAATGAAGCCCAGCGGTTGAAGCACCTCGCCATCAAATCAACCCAATTTGGGAATAAAGCCCATAGATCGAAGCATCTCACACCCAGAATGATTCAGGAATAAAGCCCAGGGTTCGAAGCAACTCGCCATCAACTCAGCAGAGTAGTTCAGAATAAAGCCCAAAGATCGAAACATCTAACACCCAGCATGGTTCCGGAATAAAGAACAGGGGTCGAAACACCACGCTATCAACTGAACTCAGTTCAGGAAGAAATTCCAAAAATCGAAGCATCTCACAAAAGCACCAAAATAACAGGTAGTCCCGACAATGGCCGACGAACCAGGTAAGCAAAAAATACATGCATGACTTTGATAGGGTTGTCAATGTCACACACTGCACAAGCCCCATCAAAGTGGGGGTGACTATAGACATTGTATTTTTGCATAAGCCCGATGATAAGCCTCATATGGAGGAACTACCTGAAAAGTTACGGAAGTGGGGAAAACAAATGCCGGAAGGCAGAAAAACCTCTAAAATTAGCACCTCTTCAGATTCAAACTCACTAGCCAGCCTCAGATTCGCTTAGTCAGTTTCTGTTTCAAACCTCAACCTCGGCCCATCAACCTCAGCCTCGGCCCATCAACCCAGCCTTGGCCCAAATCCATCCACAGTCCCAAAGACACCATGCATGCCCAAAATAAAATAAAAAAATAAAAAACCCATGCAATTCACATGTGCAAATTCCCTCATCAACACTTTCCAATTTAACAAGATGTGAAATCCCATCCTTTCCAATTAACAAGATTTGAAATCATCTGCATCACCAAATTTATAAGATTCTTTCCCAAAATAAATTTCCAAAATAAACCTGATTTGTTTCCTTGTTTAGAGAACCCTCCAAATCATTATAAAAGATAGAAAAAATCATCAAAGTGAGGGGTCTCATTCTCTTCTCTTCTGTGACGTGAACTTGACAAGGAAAACCCTAGGCTTCTCTTTTTCTTTACTTAAGACTTGGGCATGAACAACACTAGCCACCACCGAAACAAAAACACTAACCACCATCACCAAAAGAAACCAGCCACCAAACAACCACCATCAACGAAGAAACCAGCCAGCAAACACCACCATCACCAAAAGAAACAGCCACCAAACAACCACCGTCACCGAAGGAAACCAGCCACCAAACAACCACCATCACCAAAAGAAACCAGCCACCAAAACAACCAAAGCCAAATATATGACACCAGTGGGGTAAGAAGGGTATGCAAAATATATGAGACTTGGTTACCCAAAGCCAAAGCCACTGACACTACAAGGTATTGTTTCGGGCCAATTCTCTATCCCCATTGGAGTCGTCATATGTAGGAGCGAAGCGGGGTTTACCACTATGCCTATGATGTTCGGTGACCATGAAACTGTTGGCTCGCAGTCCGTAGAGAGTACGGAGTAGCCCGCGGGGGACTAAACCAAAGAATAAATGAGTCACCACCCAGTGTGAACTGGGAAATGATTTAAGGCCACACTCACCCCTCGCAAGGGAAGACCTCAAACCGTGGGTCAGAATGGTCTCTTACTGATGCCATTATAATGGACGGGTTCACACAATGGTATAACCAAGTCTTATGCAGTTCATGCAAGACAATCAAACAAACACACAAATTTGCACACCAATAAACATAAATATAACTAAAAGTAAATTAAATTAAGAAATACAAGGTACGATAACAAGAATCAAATTAATTAAAAGCAAAAAAAGCACCGATAAATAAACAGTAAACAAAAGGAGCGGGTTAGTCACGCATATATAGGTATTTCCCAAGCGGTACGTGGAGTTGTATCCCAAGTACAGACCGCACTACCATCCATTCGGATTCGGTTACGGAATTTATGTATGGGTTTCCATCCGATATACTGCAAGAGATAACACAAATCATTAACACAATGTAAACAGACATGAAAGTAAATGTGAAATAATATAGCAAAACACAAACAAAAGTAAAAGCGAAACGATAAAATAAAGATAAAAAGACAAAAAGATAAATAATGAAACTAAATCCTAAATAATAAATAAAGGTAAACAATAAAATAAATGCGAAATAATAAATAAAGATAAACAATAAAATAAATGCGAAATAATAAATAAAAGAAACAACTAAATTAAATACGAAATAATAAATAAAGATGAACAATAAAGTAAATACGAAATAATAAAATAGACACAAATAACGAAACTAAGTGCGGAATAATATAAATAACAGTAAAAATACAAGAAAGATAAATAACAAAAAATAAAAGAAAGAAAATGTGACCAAAAATTTGGCCGTCTTTAATGTAGCACCTCGCATGCCCAATTGCACGTATTTCACGTCCAACCCAGCATGCCGCGTCCAGAACAACAAAATAAATATAGTAAAGGGTGCCCTCAGGTCTTACCTTTTAAGTTGCTTTTTTTGGAGGTGCGTTACGCCGTCGCCGGAAGGATTAAAGCTTGATGTTTTTTTGGTTTGCTGATTCACTGTTTATGCTTACTGTTTCACTATTTTTGGGCTGTTGTTTTTGCTGTTTTTAGGTGGTGTTTTGGCTACTTTTTTTTGGTTATTTTCGATCACTGTTTTACTGGTTCAGGGGCTATTTTTAGGTTATTTTCGGTTCTGGTTTTTGGACTGTTTTTGTGTTGTTTGTTTTCACTATAAGGGGTTGTTTTGTTCTGTTTTAAGAGTGCTGTTTGTGCGTTGTTTTTTTCTGTCGTAACGGGTTGTTTATGCGCTGGTGGTGAAAGAAGATGAGGGAGGTAGCCTTTTTTGTTGTTACCGTGAATGAGCCATTGGTTAATGTCGTATGTGTGTGTTCTTTTGGTTGATGTCGTGTGTGTGTGTTTTTGTGTTTGAATGTCGTGTGTATGTTTTTTTGTGTTTGAATGTCATGTGAGTCTTTGTTTGTTGGCATGTAAGGTGCAGCCTCAAAAGTGTCCTAGGTTTTTGTTGTTTGTGTTTCACGTGTGTCTTGTTCGGGTGTAGGGGTACTACCTTTTCAAGTTGATTTAGGTTTTGGTTAGTTTGTTGTCGATCTAGGCTGCTTTGTTTTCGTTTATTTTGGTCGGTGATGGTTGTTGTCTTTGTGTTTGTTTGCCGAGTGGGTGTGTCTTAGAAAGAGAGTCTAGGTTTTTGGTTTATTTTGTGAATGGTTGCCGTATGAGCTTGTCTAAAGTTGAGAGAAGAGAGCCCCTTAGGGTTTGGTTTTGTTGTCTTTTATAATGCCAAAGGATCTCCTAATCTTGGAAATAAAATCAAGCAAATTTGGGAGATATATTCTCAATTTATTTAGGGACACAATCTCATAGTTTTTGTTGGGGATGGGATTCACAATCTTTTTAAATTGGAAGGTGATTTGAGGGATTTTTGATATGTGTTTTGCATGGGATTTCTTTTATTTGGGAAGGCTTGGGCGTGCATGGGCTTTGTGTGGGCCTTGTGTGGTGTGGGCGTGTATGGCATGGATTGCAGGGGTTTTGGGCTGAGGCTAAGGCTTAAAACAACGGCTGAGTGAATCCGAGGCTGGCTAGTGAGTCCGAATCCAATGAGGTGCTAATTTTAGAGTTTTCCCTTCTAGCATTCATTTCCCGTGACTTCCGTAATTTTTCAAGTAGTGCCTTAATACGAGGTGTTGGGTTTCTACGGTCTAACCGGTATCATTTTAAGCCATGAAACAACATGTGAATACAACAAGGAAGTTACAGAATACTTACAATGATCAGTTGAGCGATGCGATGAACACAAAAACTTCAAGATCTTCTCCAAGGTGCTCTCGGAAGTGGGCTTTTATGATCTGAAAAATTTTGTTCCATGGATGATCCATCAAGCTCTAAGCTTTGGTTGATGATTCCATACTCACCAGTGCGGTTCCCTATCACCTTCGCAAGACTCCAAAAGCGTGCTAGCACTCCAGAACTTTTGCCGCAAAATTTCCTTTCCTTCTCCTTCAACTCACGGTGAAACCAGAAAGTTTTAGGAAGAAAATGGCCTATGGCCGAGAGAGAGAGGGGGAAGAGTGGAGAGAGTGTGTTGTAATTTTGGTTTTGTGTATATCATACACTTAAAATTATTTTCCTAAAATTAAATACATAAAATACTTTCCAAAAGTCAAGCCATTTAAAGCCAACCACTTCCATCAACTATTCACATCACAATGACAAGTTGTCATGTCACTCAAAGTGACTAGACATCACATCAATCGATTGACTAGTGATTTGACGCTTGATCTGACTTGTGGGCCGTACTTGAATTCGAAATGCGAGCGCGCCCGAAAACACTCCCGGGCTCGGGTTCGCTAATTCCAAATTAACGAATTTCCTGTTGCGACGTAATTAAATATTTATGCCTAGCAAAATCACTATTCAAGTCGTTAACGAATTAATTCTAAATTAACTCGTTTGCCCGAATTAAAATCTAATTTTAATTCCGCGTCGAAATCCAATTTCATATAATATATCGAATATATTATTTTATCGATTAATTCCAAATTAATCATTCTCTCTCTCTTTAAATAATATTTATCCCAGATAAAATATCTCTATAATTAATCCCAGATTAATTTTCTCTCTCATTTAATTATCCTAGATTAATAAAGTGCGAGTCATATGTCATCGGTGAATCTTCCGGAAGCGACCTATGAGATCCCCGGATATGTTGGCAGTAAATCCGGTCGTTGGACTATCCGAACACGTACGAACCTAGTACTATGTTTGTACCGATTTACAAGACAAGGTTGGCTTCTAGCAAAACGCCATGCCTACCCAATTCTCAAGAAATATCCTTACATGAATATGTGATCTATATCAGGCGTAGTATACGTAGTATTGCGTATTTTGATCCAGTATCAGATGTCACGTGCAAGGCCTGGGGCTGGAAATGTGTCTGCCCCGTACGAAGCACATATCAGATCTCTAGTAACTAGTCTCTATAATCTGATAAACATGACCTAGTCATTTTATCCCGATGACTGTGTACAGTACATAAGAGAACCAGTTACGTATCCAACGTGACCATCATCTCCACTATGACTGGAGTGATACTTCCATCTTGACATCACACCCAATACACTACGATTCTCAATATACCCATAAAAGGCGTGCACAGAACTGTTAAAGCCCTGGACGACCAAAACGAAAGTACATTGATTGTCGCAAGTATTAGCGGTGCAAGTCTCATGTTAAGACCAAATACACCTACCCTGATTCGGACTTCCATAGACACATAGTCATACTACCAATGGAATTCTGAGGGGTCTATCCAGAGCGAAGCTGTTTCCCGTACCATCGGTAAAACACAACCTCCTACTACACTTGTTGGTTTCTATTATATGTCCCCAGGAAAGATTAAGCATTTAAATACAACAATGAATATATATATTAAAAGATGAAGTATGGCGGAATCATACTCACAAAGATCGGAATGCGGATGCGTTGATGAAATGAAAACTTTTCTCCTTTGTGCAGTGAGGTTTCGGCCAAGGTGAGTGGGGAAGCTCCAAGCTTTCTTTGATCCTTCCAAGCTCAAGAATTAGTTTCCCATAACACCTTTGTATGATCCCTTGAAGGTGCTAGCCTTGTGTGTTAATTTATGTTCCAAACAACAAAACACAATTCTTCAAGTTTTTGCAACAAAAACAGAAAAGTGGAGAGGGCTGTGAACTTCACAGTTTCGGTCAAGAGGAAAGAGAGGAGAGTGAGGGATTTGATTTCAAAAATCAATTTATATTTATGCCATAATATTATTAAATTAATAATAAACTTATGACACAAATCATGCAATGGCTTAGAGTGTCAAACACTCAATTTCCATGCAAAACCATTGAGTGCATTGTACACTATCTCCATGCAATGCATCACAATTAAATAATGCATAATATGACATGTGTCATGTGGGCCCCACACGTTCCAAATGAAATAAGTGGGCCCACGTGCACTCACGCGTTCGGGTTCGATATTTCCAAAATACCGAACTTACGTCACGACGTTAATTAAATCGAATTTAAATAAATGATTGCGCCTAGCGAAATTATTATTTACGTCGCTAACGAATTAATTCTAAATTAACTCGTTCGCCCGAATTAAAATCTAATTTTAATTTCGCGTCGAATCGAATTTCGATTATTATATCGAATATAATAATTTTACGATTAATTCCAAATTAATCGTTCTCTCTCTATTTATAGTACTTTATCCAAGATAAAGTCTCTCCGTAATTAATCCAAGATTAATCGAGTTTGAATCATACGTCATTGGTGAATCTTCGGGGAAGCGACCCAAGAGATCTCCGGATATTGTTGGCAGTAAATACGGTCGTCGGATAATCCGAACACGTACGTACCTCGTACTACGTTTTTACCGATTCACAAGACAAGGTTGCTTCTAGCAAAGCGCCATGCCTACCCAATTCTCCAGAGAAATATTCTTATAGGAATATCAGATCTATATCAAGTGTAGTATACCGTAGTATTGCGTACATCGATCCAGTATCGGACGATCACATGTTAGGCCTGGGGCTGGAATGTGTCTGCCCCGTACAAAACATATATCGGACATCAAGCAACTAGTCTCTTTAAATCGGACAATCCTGACCTGGTCATATTGTCCCGACGGTTGCAACCTTTTATAGAGTACTAGTTCTGTGTCCTGCGTGATCATCACCTCCATATGTCTGAAGTGATACTTCCATCTCGACATCACATCCAGTACACTACGATTCTCGATAAACCAGAAGAGGTGTACACAGAACCGGTTAAGGTCCCCAACCACCAAAACCAAAGTTTACCGATTGTCGCAAGTACTAGCGATGTAAGTCTCAGGTTAAGACCATAACACCTACCCTGATGCGGCCTCCCATAGACACGCAGATATACTACCAATGGGATTCCGTGGGGTCTATCCAGAGCGAAGCTGTTTTCCGTACCATCGGTAAAACACAACCTCATATCGCACTTGCATAAGTATCCAATACTTAAATATATGAGAACTATGCCGTTGTGCCCTCACAACGTGCACAAGCGCAATACTAGTCTATTCCGCATTATCGATGTCCGATCTCGATAATACTCCGACTAGGGATATTTAATGATTAAACCTTTATGGATTGATACTGTCTCATATCATCTCAATCCGGTATTAATCATATGGACTTTCGCCATTTATATATCAAAGTAAATAATATACAAAACGGCAAAAGGCAATTTCATTATCACATAGTTAATTTTGTACAATAATACAATATCATTTACAAACAGTGACGCTATGGGACATAATGTCTAACAACACTTGCATGAGTATCCTATACCCAAATATATGATAACTATGTCGTTATGCCCTCACAACGCGCACAAGTGTAATACTGTCTTTTCCGCATTATCGATGTCCAATCTCGATAATACTCTGACTAGGTATATTAATGATTAAACCTTCATGGATTGATACTGTCTCATATCATCTCAATCCAGGAACTAATCATATGAACCTTTCATCATTTATACATTGGTGATCTAATCACAAATGATAAAAGAGCAATTTCCTTTATCACATAGTTAATTTGTACAACACACCATGATCTGTACAAATAATGACGCTATGGGTCATAACTGTCCAACAATCTCCCACTTGGCCTATAGCCAGTCACTCGAGTGTCTTACACCTGAACTATGTACGGTTCGCTCAACTTACTGAGAAAAGACTTTCGTCAGCGGATTTGCATGATTATTATCTGATGCGATTTATTCGACCATCACATCGCCACGATGTACGATCCGAACGTATCAAATGAATAGTGAATTATTTATCTGGATCGTTGATGGGACCATTAATTCTTTAGCCTGCGCTGAAGCCTAGCTCAGCTGCTAACAGAACTATATCTAATCTAATTAGATTATTATCGACCCAAATGGCTTCTATTGCTGCCTCAGCTGCAGCAATAATCCACTTTTGTTGTTTATTCGGTAACAGTATCTAGCTTGGAAGATTTCCAGCTCACTGTTCCGTTATTCAAACTTTATAGCACAGTTGTTTCGACTTATAGTCGGTTTTATCGGTTAGGAAACTTGCAACAGTGATCCTAGTCACTTCAAGTTCTCCTTCTCCATAGTATAAGACAGCATCCTTAGTTCCTCTAATGATTAAACCTTTATGGATTGATACTGTCTCATATCATCTCAATCCGGTATTAATCATATGGACTTTCGCCATTTATATATCAAAGTAAATAAGATTACAAAACGGCAAAGGCAATTTCATTATCACATAGTTAATTTGTACAATAATACAATATCATTTACAAACAGTGACGCTATGTGACATAATGTCTAACAATCTCCCACTTGGCCTATAGCCAGTCACTCAAGCATCTAATACCCGAACTATGTATGTGTCGTTCAAAAACTTGCTGAAGAACAGCCTTCGTCAGCGGATCTGCAATGTTGTCATCTGATGTGACCTTCTCGACCTTTACATCGCCACGATGTATAATCTCCCGAATCAGATGGTAACGTCGAAGAACACCTCTTGGACCGTTGATGAGACCTTGGTTCCTTAGCCTGTGCTATAGCCCCGTTATTGTCACAATACAATGGAACGGGCTCAGCTGCTAACGGAACTACTCCTAATCCGATTAGGAACTTTCAGATCCAAACTGCCACCTTTGCTGCTTCAGATGCGGCGATGTACTCCGCTTCTGTTGTTGAATCGGCAACAGTATCTTGCTTGGAAGATTTCCAGCTCACTGCTTCGTTATTCAAACAAAAAATGTACCCGGATTGCGACTTGTAGTCATCCTTGTCGGTTTGGAAACTTGCATCGGTATACCCAGATACCGCAAGTTCTCCACCTCCATAAATTAAGAAAGCATCCTTAGTTCGTTTAAGATACTTAAGGAATTCTTAACTGCTATCCAGTGACCTTCACCTGGATCGGCCTGATAGCGACTACACATGCTCAAAGCATATGAGACATCAGGTCGTGTACATATCATGGCATACATGATCGATCCGACTGCCGAGGCGAACGATATCCGACTCATGTTGTCTCTCTCTTCCTGAGTCTTAGGACACATGTCCTTAGACCGAGAGGTACCACGTACCATTGGAACCAATCCCCTCTTGGATTGTTCCATGTTGAATCGCTTCAACACTTATCAATGTATGTACTCTGGGAGAGTCCAAGCAGCTTTCTAGATCTATCCCTGGGTAGATCTTTATTCAAGAATAAAGGCTGCTTCTCCCAGATCTTTCATGGAGAATTTTAATGAAAGCCAAGCTTTCACCGACGTTAGCATGGGAATGTCATTGCCTATAAGCAATACGTCGTCGACATAAAGGACAATAAAAGTAAGTGCTCTCCCACTAACCTTCTTGTATACACAAGGGTCATCTGCGTTTTGCACGAAATCATATTTTTTATGATCTCATCAAAACGCTGATTCCATGACCGTGATGCTTGCTTCAATCCATAAATGGATCGATTTAACTTACAAACTTGTTTGCAAGTCTAGGTACGATAAAACCGTCAGGCTGTTGCATATAAACATCCTCCAAAAGGTTTCCGTTAAGGAAAGTGGTTTTACGTCCATCTGCCATATCTCGTAATCGAAATATGCAGCTATTGCAAGCATTATCCGAATGGATTTAATCATGGCAACAGGTGAAAAGGTTTCATCATAATCAATACCATATTGTTGACGATACCCCTTCGCTAAGCCTAGCTTTGTACGTTTGTACGTTGCCATCCATGTCGGTCTTCTTCTTGAAGATCCATCTGCATCCAATAGGCTTTACGCCTTCTGGTGCATCAACCAGTGTCCAACTGGTTGGCGTACATGGAATCCATCTCGGACTTCATGGCTTCTTGCCATAAAGCGGAATCGATATTTTGTATCGCTTCCTCATACGTAGCCGGCTCAATATCCTCAATAAGATTAATATCTACATGAGGTGAGATCAGGAACCCATACCTCTCAGGTACTGTTCTGACTCTCTCCGACCTACGCGGTCCTTGTGTATGTGAAGTTTGTGGTACAGACTCATCCCGGACGGTCTGTTCTTGTTCCGTCGTTGATTCATTGCCAGGAACAGTATCACTACGATCTTCATCGAGTTCTACTTTCCTCCCACTTACCACTGCATTTATAAAATCTTTGTTCTCTTGTGGGTGATAGAAGTAATATCCTTTGGTTTCCCTAGGATATCCTACGAAAAGGCATTTATCAGATTTGGGTTCAAGTTTGGTACCTTCCAAACGTTTAACATATGCCCAGCATCCCCAAATCTTCAGGAAAGAGAAACCTGGTTTCCTTCCTGTCCATATCTCATATGGAGTCTGTTCAACAGACTTCGATGGTACCTTATTTAAAATAAGTATAGCACTGTTTAATGCGTATCCCCAGAAGGATATTGGTAGCTCAGTGCGACTCATCATTGACCTCACCATGTCTAACAAGGTGCGGTTCTCCGTTCGGACACACCGTTTAATTGCGGTGTTCCAGGAGGAGTCCACTGTGAAAGAATACCATATTCTTTCAAGTAATCTTGAAACTCATAACTTAAGTTTTCGCCACCACGGTCTGACCGTAATGTCTTAATACTCTTCCCTGTTTGTTTCTCCCACTTCGTGTCGAAACTCTTTGAATTTCTCAAAAGTTTCCGACTTGTGTCTCATAAGATACACATAACCGTAACGAGATGCATCATCTGTGAAGGTTACGAAGTAGTGAAATCCACCTCTAGCCTGGCTAGACATGGGCCCGCATACGTCAGTATGAACGAGAGCCAACAATTCTGTGGCACGTTCACCTTTACCGCTAAAAGGTGATTTAGGCATTTTGCCTAAAAGACAAGATTCGCAGACGTCATATGAATTGGGATCAAATTCGTCCAAGTACCCACTCTTCGAAAGTGTGGATATGCGATGAGTCTTGTGATGTGTCCTAGACGACAATGCCACATATAAGCTTCATCTTTTAGATTACTCCTTTTGAGCCTTTTGTTTGTCATTTTAGGAGATTCATTTATATTCAAAATATAAAGACCGTATTTGCAACAGCTGTGCAAATTTCTGCATCATTTTTATATAAATAACACCCGGTGTTTCTAAATACAAAAGTGTAACCCTGCTGGGGTTAACAAGGATACAGATATAATATTCCTAGTTAAACTAGGTACAAAATAACAGTTCAAAAGTTTAAGTACATGCCCTGAGGGCAGTTCTAAAACAAAAGTCCTTACTGTTGGTAAAAATCTAGGTCCCAAGATCAAAAAAGACATGAAAATCGTGCATGAATACACCAACGAAGATAGCGGAATACTTACATTGGTTGGTAGAGTCGATTTGAAGACCATTGAAGCCAAAATACTCACTGTTTTGGCGCATGAACTGCAGCAGTCCACTGCTTCTGTCTTCAGTATTTGAGCTGCGAAAATGAGTTCCTAGATTCGTCGGATGGATCACGGCTCATGGTCGAACCTCCCTACCACCTTCGCAAGACTTGTAAGTGTGCTAGCAATTGATTTCTCACCATGAAAAACCACTCTGCTTCCCTATTGTTCACGCCCAAACTGGTTCAAAACCAGTGAAGAACAGCCACTGTTTTTTTGGCGTGAGAGAGATGAGAGAGTTAGAGAAAAATGTGTTTTCTTTTCTTTCAATTTTTGTTTCAAAAACGTGAGAAGGAAAGAGAGAAGCAAATGATGTATTTCATTTACCAAAATTAATGATTTTTTAGACAAAACTCTTCAAAAACCGTGAAAATCATTTCCCTCCAAAAAATTCATCATCATCACACATTGAGAATAGAGACAATGTATCATCCCTTAAAGGTGACTAGATACATTCATCTATTCGTATCAAGTAATGAGATATCGCGATGTGATTTGCGGATCCTACTCGTTTTAAAATACGAATGTGTTCGCAAATACTTTCGGGCTCGATTTCGCTAATTTTGAATTAACGCATTTCCGTCGCGAAGAGAATTAATTAATTTCGCCTAGCGAAATTACTATTCAGATCGCTAACGAATTAATTCTAAATTAATTCTTTCGCCCGAATTAAAATCTAATTTTAATTCCGCGTCGAAATCTAATTTCGTTTAATATATCGAATATATTAATTTACCGATTAATTCCAAATTAATCGTTATCTCTCTTTAGACGATATTTTATCCTAGATAAAATATCTCCGTAATTAATCCTATATTAATTTTCTCTCTCTTCTATATAATCCCAGATTATTCAAGAGTGCAAGTTGTGCGTCATCGGTGGATTATCGGGAAGCGACCCATGAGATCTCCGGATACGTTGGCAGTAAATACGGTCGTCGGAGTATCCGATCACGTACGTACCAAGTACTACGTTCTACCGATTTACGAGACAAGATCGGCTTCTAGCAAAGCACGAAGTCTACCCAATTCTCCGGTCATATTCATCTAAGAATATTTATGATCTATCAGCGTAGTCGTAGTATACCAAGTATCGTGTATATCGGCCCATTATCGGATAGTCACGTGCTAGGGCTGGGGCTGGATAAGTGTCTGCCCCGTCCGAAGCACATATCGGATGTCTGGTAACTAGTCTCTATATCGGATATACATGACCTTATCATAATATCCCGATGGTCGGCCAGCACTTAAGAGCACTAATACCGTATCCTGCGTGACATCATCTCCACTATGACTGGAGTGATACTTCCGTCTTGACATTACACCCAATTACTCTACGATTCTCAATAGACACAGCATTGGCGTACACAGAACCGGTTAGAGTCCTAGACGACCTCAACCAAAGCAATTGATTGTCGTAAGCATTAGCGGTGCAAGTCTCAGGTTAAGACCATACCACACTACCCTGATGTCGGACTCCCATAGACACATAGTCATAATACCAATGGGATTCCGAGGGGTCTATCCAGAGCGAAGTTGTTTCCCGTACCATCGGTGAAACACAACCTCCTATCGCACACATGAGTATCCAATACCCAAATATATGAGAACTATGCCGTTGTGCCCTCACAAGGCGCACAAGTGCAATACTAGCCTATTCCGCATTATCGATGTCCAGTCTCGATAAACGTCCGGCTAGGGATATTTAATGATTAATCCTTCGTGGACTGATACTGTCTCATATCATTCTCAATCCAGGAATTAATCATAGGGACCTCTCTTCATTTATATATCTAAGGTGATCTAATTGTTGGGGTTGGTGCTCAGAGCGCCAATCCGGACCGTTTTTATGTCTGATTCATGAATACGAACATCCCCTTATTCCATAATATTACTTATTTATGGTTGCACCTCTTGTTCTTATATATGTATTCGATCTGATTACGATTAAATTGAAACTTAAATGTGGTTTAGTGATATGTATATATTAGACAAAGGCCCGATAATATATAATGCAGTACACAGTTACAAAGTTAGTTGTAATTGACATTGGGAAGTGTCACTGCTATATGAATATATCAAACATAGTTCCTGGTCAAGATTTGCTAACACGGGTCGGTTAGTCAAATCCGTTGAGACCAGTACATGTCGTATATCGAGACTGGTCCGATGGTTTATCCTATGAACCATGAGTCTAGGGAGACTCATATAGACGTGTAGGTGTTTATAGTGGATAAACACTGAACGGCTCACGAAGATTCTTAATGGATGGTACGCCAACGTCAATAAGAATCTTCTCGGGTTGAGTAGCATAGTGGCCTTCGACTTGAGATACCACTGTGGATGTATGAGACATCCTCCACACTTAGATGGCAGTCACGTCACCGATCTATTTAGATCAGACCTCCGCCTGTTCGTTGGGTGTGGATCGATCCTCAGGATATCCTGTGTGTGTCAAGATAGGATCCGTCAGTTCTGTGTACAGAGCATAGGTAGTCCATATATTATTAGCGTCTGTTAAATCTGTGGCCACAGTATACATCGGAAGTAAGTTCCGAGTGTTATTTAGAGATTGCTAATAGATACGTCGACGAGATAATACCTATAGAGATTTGACGTTTACATCTATATCTCTGGGATTATCCGGATACCTGTGACGGAGGGATTATACGTATGCAATGACCTCGACCTGTATGATTCAGCTCTAGTTTATCCGTGATCGTCATAATCTACGGGTGGATAGATTAAGCACATGAAATTGGATTTCGTGACGGATATACCTGAATCTAGAGAGTCTCAATAATGAAACATACTCGTAGTAGAGCACTAGAGCAACATTTATGAATAATGATGATTATTTATAAATCGTTTAATCGTTAAACGAAAAATACATGCGAACGGGCCGAACCGTCATTTCCTAATTAATGTGTATTTGTATTTAATATATGATATTATTAAATACACATTAATAAATAGTCAAATAAAGGTATTTAACATATATCATTAATATATGTATTTGAGATATTTAAAGTAAATATAATACATATATTTGATATATTTATATTTAATTAATTATTTAATTATTTAATTGTTAAATGATTAATATAATTAAAATATAAATATATCACCAAATGATAAAGTTAGGAAATGATTATAAGTTGCAATTGTTGACTTATACATTAAAGGAAAAGGTTGTCAAATTGATTTTGACTTCTTAAGATATTTGTTCAAAATTGTTTGAAAAATAAAAATATTTTTTCCTTTATTTTCCATTAAATTCGGCCAATACACTTTAAATATAAGAGTTATATTTTTCTTGGTTGCTTTTGTTGACTTAAATAAATATCAATAAAGGTGTTTTAGATATTTATTAAGTTGATAAGATAATTTGATCCAAATGAAATTCAAATGAAGTTTGAAATAATATTTCTTGTATAAACCTTTGTCAAATTCGGCCAAGGCCTTTCTAATGCAAGTATATATTGTTTTTCATTTCATTTGGAAGTTAACCTAATACATTTCAAAAGAAAACTCCATTAATGGAAGCAAAGGAAGCTTGTGAGAAGAAAAGAAGAAATCAAAGAAAGCTTGGATTTTAGTGAGTTTTTTCAAATGCTATTAGAAAGGAAAATGTTCCTTAGGATCTAGGCTTTACATATGATGTTCTTAGGTTATTTATTTCTTTATTCCTTTTGTTTTTGTTGATGGAAGTTTTGATGGAAGTGTTGAGCATGTATGATGAAGGAAAGTTGTGACTATTGTAGTTATAAGCTTTCTTTTAAGGTTTTGGAAACCATGTTGCTAATCTAGAGTTGTTGACCCACTCTTAGCTGACCTAGATTTGATCTTGAGTTGTTTCATTGTGTTGAGACTTTGATTGGATGGAAGAAAGATGATTAAAGTGTTGTATTTAACCAATTTGGTCTAATTTGTCCAATTTGATTGAAATTGAAAAATTAGGGTTTAAGACCACTTCCAAATTTGGGGTTTTTCATATAGGTGTGCATTTGGATGTGTATATGATGCATATAAAGTTTCATGTTCATTGGATTACATCTTGATGTGTTTTGATGCATGAAATGACAAAGTGCACAAAATAGCACCAATTGGGTGCATTCGGCCAAAATTGCAAAAATAGGAGTGCTGGTGCGTTGCCCGTGTTGTTGATTGACTTGTGTTTGCTTTACTTTTTGTTGGTTTTGATGTTTGACATGCTAAGTTCATCTTAGAAATGATTTAGAATCATTCAAAATTGATTAGATCAATTTCGGACTAAAATGGACAAAATACCAATGTAAGGGCATTTCGGTAAATTCACTTGAATATGATTCATTTGAATTTTATTTCATAATTTGATTATTGGAATGTTAAATAAATATGTTTATTTAATTAATTCGAGAAAAAGTTTTGAAATCGGAAGATTCGATCTTCCGCCGCTTCCGCTGCGTTACCGGATTTAGCCCCTAAAAACCCCTTCAAAATGGTATCAGAGCGAGTCTGATTCTAGGCCTCCATAAAATGATTAGCTTGTTTTATTCAATGTTTAATCATGTTTTCTTGACTTTATACATGCTTGGTATAATCTAATTTGATTAGATTTAGGGTGTATGACACTTAATGGAATATCCCCGCTTAATAAGGTTTTAAAGTAACTAGTATTTGGAATACTTGTTTCTTGGTCCGTCTTGTCAATACGGTTTATAAATATCTTTCCGTTGACTACATCCGAGACCGTGCCTCTGCTGTGAGGATGTAGCTGATAGAAATTTATTTATGCCGAATGTATATTAGATACTAGATAAATTCAAGCGAAAGCGGAATCCTGAACGTGCCCTAGCTGTCAGGGTTACGCAAGTAACTTGAGTTTATCATTGACAAGTTTAACCTTGGTACGTCTCCTTGTGGGCCTGCCTTCGCAGCGACAACGAGAAACGGCCAGGACCGGAACCTTGGAGTCACTAGTGAGTGATTGACAATTAGTTGTCTACCTGTGAATATACGTAGGCGAGACCGTGCCTCTGCTGTGAGTCGAAATATATTCATGGGGTCCTCTTTCCACTATGGAATTCGATTTAATTATTGAATTCTCGTCTTTCCGTTGGGGATTACGGCATTACGTAAAAATAGTGGGAGGCACTGCTAAGTTTAAAATATTCCATAACTTAGGCAGTGTATGTGTTATGGAAATTGTCGCTTGTTTGTTTCCTTATTCTATTGTTTATATAGAATTAAACTTTTATTTACTGCACACATATTATGATATGTTATCTGACTAGACTCTTGGTTGCAGTCATTCTAGAATAGGTTCTAGATACTACTAGACTAGGATATTATTAGATTAGTCTAGACCATCGGGAACTGTTGTTCTGATTTTCTTCAAAAATCAAGATGGTTAATGACTTAGTTTCTAAGTCACAACAGATAATCTAGATAGATATCCCTTTTAGGATATAATACTTTAGAGACAATAGTTTCTTATGCAGTAAGAATTGACTTGAATTAGTTCATGTCTCGAGATTCTTGACTGGCATTAGAAAGCCCTATTAGGTATTTGTTTATCTAGTAATGACGTTTCTAAGCTTTAATTACCTTTAGAGGTTATGTGTCTGACACAATTTGCTAATCAGTTATTTACAATTGTTGTGAATAGTTGAATGCAAATAGTAAAGCTAAAGAAAGGAGATGCGTATATTTGTGTATAGAAAATATCGATTTTCACAATACTACAACTATAGGTATTGGATACCAGATCTCCCGTCTAGTTATTTGAAATATTGGTTAACGATTGTTTTGATATTTGATATCGGAACTTGCGACTATTGGATAGTCACTTGTTCTTTATAAACAATTGTTACATATTTTATAATAACTAGTAGTGTCATTGACGTAGAGATAAACATAAGGAGAAATTATTCGGTAAAGTAAATAATTTAGAACGGTGCTTTATGATTTAATCACTTAAGCATTGGATGCTTATTCCATATGGTAAATGATGGTTTGATACTAGATCACACCACACATCCTTATCCATTTAATGAATATTGTATTCAGGAAAGTGATTAAGATCTCATTTAACCAATGATTGTCATTGGACCACCAAATTTATTTAACTGATACATTGGATGTATGTGGTTTAATAAATAATAATTGCTTAAGGTAGTTTTCTTTACTTCGTAACTTAGTTGATGAATTGTCATAACTTAGTTACGTGTTTCTGAAGGAACACATATTGAAAGTCTTGAAAGTATCAAGTACTTTCAATCTGTTCTGATGAAACGTAGATTGAACATTTTTGACTTGTTCAAATATATTCAATCTAAAGGTTTTAGAGAATTCTATCCTCAAAATTCATTAACATGTCTTTGAACTGTTCAAAGATCTTTGATACGATCAAACGTATGAATTTAAAGCAATTAGTTCTAAGGTTATTTAGTGAATATGATTCATATTCAATATTGTTCTTCCACGATTCCATCTTGATGGAATTGAGTAGTGGGAGCAATCGAATCTTATATGATTTGATTCGTCTGATATTGAAAGTTACCGAATTAGTTTCAATACTCTTGGGGTTATACTCCAGTAACACTAATTCATCTCTTTAATTAATGTTCCATTATTTTCTACAGTTGCATATATGATATGTATAGGTAGAAAATTTGAATCTTGAAAAGTTTGAGATTTCAATCTTTCTTTTATATAATAGTTATATAATGGAAATTACTTACACCTCAGAGGTATAAGTAAAAGTTTATCGTTTATTCTGTTTAATAGAATATTGTATTCTATTTAATAGAATATCTTTCCTACGATTCTAAGTAATAAAATCGTTTTATTACTTGGTGTGTAACATCAGATGTTAACTATTGTAGAAAAGACTTGACTTATTGAAGTCAAATGTGAGAATGATAAATTATAAATGGAACTACGTAATTAATAAGATGAAACAACCCTTATACATCTTCCGTGCAAGTCCAATAGGATAACAGAATCATTCACGAGTATTTGATACTTAATGGTTCCGTTGTTTTCTTATTGAAGAAAAATTATCCTATGACTTTTAATGGAAGCGATATTTGATATCGATTCTGGAAGTTCACCATTGAACCTTAGATCTAAGATTGTTCATAGCTTACTATGATCAAGTTTTGAACTTGATTACGCTTTCATTATGAATTAGTTCATGATATGTGCTAATTGTTTGCACAACGGAAGCAATGTGAGCTTATTAAAGGTTTGACCTTTATAGTATGACAGTGAGAAAAGTTATACTCAGCAATCTATTGTAGATTCTGAGAAAACTTATCTCTAGTCACACTATTGAACAATTAAAGATATATTGGTTAATGTTGATAATAAACTGTATATTTTAGCTAAAGAATGCAAAGTGGCGTTTTTGGATGACTTATTCAGATAAGAGATCAGTTGTGATTTCCTTATTTGAAGAGTTCATTCTGGAATGGCCCTAGAGTTTGTGTTATGCTGAAATTGCAGTTTAGTGTGCTAGCTTATAGAGCCTATTGTAGACTCGGATAAGTCTTCCAGAAATATGTGTTCTCTATTTTTGATATCGTCAGATTGTCTGATCTTGTCAAAGTATATAGAATACATATGTGATTAGAAGGGTTAGTGGGAGCGTACAATTACTTTCTAGTGTTATATATCTTAACGACATTGTCATTATTATAGTAATAATGAGATGTTTATGAGGTAAAAGATTTACCTAAGTCTTCTTTACTCCGTGATAAAAGTGGGAGGAGTAGTCTCTTTTATATACGATATAAAGTTTTATATAAGATATAAAACCAAGAGACTTGTGAGATACTCCTATTAGTCGTACATTAGATATGATCTAATGAAAGACATAACAAGGCTATCTGTATGACATTTAGTATAACTGTTCGACAGTTATTGTGTGTCTTATATAAAGTATTCATTTTTCGTAAAGGATGATTCCTTTTTCGAAAGAGATATTGATTAGAATGTCTAAACAATATTATGTATCATTTGATGATGACATAGTGAATACTTTATTACATGCGATTATCGATGTCGATTTAATCGTAATTGTTACGAGTTATTTTGACATATTATAGACCATATGATGGATCTTGAAACACGTTCTTTGTGATCTTTGAGATATTAAGAACGAGTTTCTAATTCATGGAGAATATAGTCTGCAACCATTAGGGTCATATTAGTTTTGAGACTAATTATGACGTTAGACAGTCTACGTCATAAAGAGTCACAAAAGATGCAGTGGGAGTGTCACGAAGGATTCTACTATTTAGTGGAATCAAATGCAACTTTTGAAGTATTGACTTATGAAGTTGCATAGTGACCTTTTAAATTAGAAGTTTTTGAATTGTGATTGTGCTTGCGGTTGTCTTCATAGTATTTTGGATTTGATCCTTAAATACTTGGACAACTCAGTAGCTATAGCACAATACTGATGTAGCATCAGAGTCATATTAATGTATAATCTAGATTCTACAAAATATGAATGATGCTGACTATGGGAAACGATGGAGTTTGTTTGACAAACTCGATATTCATAGCGGACTTGTTTTTGTTGCCTACCTCTTAAGTACTGGGTGAGCTTTTGAGGACCATGTGCATACGATGCACATTGAGACGTGTATATGATACCGTGGATTGGCACTAGAGCAAGTGGGAGAAATTGTTGGGGTTGGTGCTCAGAGCGCCAATCCGGACCGTATTTATGTCTGATTCATGAATACGAACATCCCCTTATTCCATAATATTACTTATTTATGGTTGCACCTTTTGTTCTTATATATGTATTCGATCTGATTACGATTAAATTGAAACTAAATGTGGTTTAGTGATATGTATATATTAGACAAAGGCCCGATAATATATAATGCAGTACACAGTTACAAAGTTAGTTTGTAATTGACATTGGGAAGTGTCACTGCTATATGAATATTATCAAACATAGTTCCTGGTCAAGATTTGCTAACACGGGTCGGTTAGTCAAATCCGTTGAGACCAGTACATGTCGTATATCGAGACTTGGTCCGATGGTTTATCCTAATGAACCATGAGTCTAGGGAGACTCGTATAGACGTGTAGGTGTTTATAGTGGATAAACACTGAACGGCTCACCGAAGATTCTTAATGGATGGTACGCCAACGTCAATAAGAATCTTCTCGGGTTGAGTAGCATAGTGGTCCTTCGACTTGAGATACCACTGTGGATGTATGAGACATCCTCCACACTTAGATGGCAGTCACGTCACCGATCTATTTAGATCAGACCTCCGCCTGTTCGTTGGGTGTGGATCGATCCTCAGGATATCCTGTGTGTGTCAAGATAGGATCCGTCAGTTCTGTGTACAGAGCATAGGTAGTCCATATATTATTAGCAGTCTGTTAAATCTGTGGCCACAGTATACATCGGAAGTAAGTTCCGAGTGATTTAGAGATTGCTAATAGATACGTCGACGAGATAATACCTATAGAGATTTGACGTTTACATCTATATCTCTGGGATTATCGGATACCTGTGACGGAGGGATTATACGTATGCAATGACCTCGACCTGTATGATTCAGCTAGTTTATCCGTGATCGTCATAATCTACGGGTGGATAGATTATGCACATGAAATTGGATTTCGTGACGGATATACCTGAATCTAGAGAGTCTCAATAATGAAACATACTCGTAGAGCACTAGAGCAACATTTATGAATAATGATGATTATTTATAAATCGTTTAATCGTTAAACGAAAAATACATGCGAACGGGCCGAACCGTCATTTCCTAATTAATGTGTATTTGTATTTAATATATGATATTATTAAATACACATTAATAAATAGTCAAATAAAGGTATTTGACATATATCATTAATATATGTATTTGAGATATTTAAAGTAAATATAATACATATATTTGATATATTTATATTTAATTAATTATTTAATTTAATTGTTAAATGATTAATATAATTAAAATATAAATATATCACCAAATGATAAAGTTAGGAAATGATTATAAGTTGCAATTGTTGACTTATACATTAAAGGAAAAGGTTGTCAAATTTATTTTGACTTCTTAAGATATTTGTTCAAAATTGTTTGAAAAATAAAATATTTTCCTTTATTTTCCATTAAATTCGGCCATACACTTTAAATATAAGAGTTATTTTTCTTGGTTGCTTTTGTTGACTTAAATAAATATCAATAAAGGGTTTAGATATTTATTAAGTTGATAAGATATTTGATCAAATGAAATTCAAATGAAGTTGAAATTAATATTTCTGTATAAACCTTTGTCAAATTCGGCCAAGGCCTTTCTAATGCAAGTATATATTGTTTTTCATTTCATTTGGAAGTTAACCTAATACATTTCAAAAGAAAACTCCATTAATGGAAGCAAAGGAAGCTTGTGAGAAAGAAAGAAGAAATCAAAGAAAGCTTGGATTTTAGTGAGTTTTTTCAACTTGCTATTAGAAAGGAAAATGTTCCTTAGGATCTAGGCTTTAACATATGATGTTCTTAGGTTATTTATTTCTTTATTCCTTGTGTTTTTGTTGATGGAAGTTTTGATGGAAGTGTTGAGCATGTATGATGAAGGAAAGTTTGGACTATTGTAGTTATAAGCTTTCTTTTAAGGTTTTGGAACCATGTTGCTAATCTAGAGTTGTTGACCCACTCTTAGATGACCTAGATTTGATCTTGAGTTGTTTCATTGTGTTGAGACTTTGATTGGATGGAAGAAAGATGATTAAAGTGTTGTATTTAACCAATTTGGTCTAATTTGTCCAATTTGATGAAATTGAAAAATTAGGGTTTAAGACCACTTCCAAATTTGGGCCTTTTCATATATGTTGTGCATTTGGATGTGTATATGATGCATATAAAGTTTCATGTTCATTGGATTACATCTTGATGTGTTTTGATGCATGAAATGACAAAGTGCACAAAATAGCACCAATTGGTGCATTCGGCCAAACTTGCAAAAATGGGGATTTGTGTTGCCTTGGTGTTTTGATGTTTTGAACATGCTAAGTTCATCTTAGAAATGATTTGGAATCATTCAAAATTGATTAGATCAATTTCGGACTAAAATGGACAAAATACCAAGTAAGGGCATTTCGGTAAATTCACTTGAATATGATTCATTTGAATTTTATTTCATAATTTTATTATTGGAATGTTAAATAAATATGTTTATTTAATTAATTCGAGAAAAAGTTTTGAAATCGGAAGATTCGATCTTCCGCCGCTTCCGCTGCGTTACCGGATTTAGAAAACTCACTTCACTAATCACAAATGATGAGAGTGCAATTTCTGTCACATAGTAATTTGTACAACAACACTATGATCTGTACAAATAGTGACGCTATGGGTCATATTATCCAACAGGCCTCGCCCTCGATTTTATGCTGATGTTGGCCTCACCCCCAGTATGCCATACCCGGCAGAAACTGATACTGAACTAATGTGGGCCTCGCCGCCAGAATGCCATACCCGGCAGAAACTGATGCTGAATTGATGTGGCCCTAGCCCCCAGAGTACCATACCCGGCAGAAACTGATGTTGAACCAATGTGGGCCTCGTCCCCAGAGTACCATACCCGACATAAACCGATGCTGAACCAATGTGGGCCTCGCCCCTAGAGTGCCATACCCGGCAAAACTCAAAATGATATCTGATGTGGGCCTCGCCCTCAAATTGATACTGACGTGGGCCTCGGCCACAAATTGATATGACGTGGGCCTCGACCCTAGGATCCATTCCCTGGATTCATTCCAGATTCTGACGATGTGGGCCTCGGCCCTGGGATTCATTCCCTGGATTCATTCCAAATTCCGACAACGTGGGCCTCGGCCTTGGGATTCATTCCCTAGATTCATTCCAAATTCTGACGATGTGGGCCTCAGCCCTGGATTCATTCCCGAATCTACTGATAGTGTGGGCTTCGCCCCCTGGGATTCATTCCCGGACTCTGCTGATATGGGCCTCGACCCTAGGACTCATTCCTGAAACTGATTGATATGGGCTTCAACCCTTGGACTCATTCCCGAAACTGATGCTGATGTGGGCCTCGCCCCGGGACTCATCCCCCAAATCTGATACTAACGCTGATGTGGGTCTCGACCCTGAGACTCATCCCCAAATCTGATATTGATGCTGATGTGGGCCTTGCCCCCAGAATGATGCAGATGTGGGCCTCGGCCTTGGGATTCATCCCCAAAATTGATACTGATGCCACTGTAGGCCTCATCCCTGAGACTTATCCCCAAAACTGATGTGGGCCTCGACCCTAGGACTCATCCCCAAAACTGATACTAACGTGGGCCTCAACCCTGGATTCTTTCCCGAAACTGCTGACAATGTGGGCCTCGACCGTCTGGGATTCATTCTCGAAAACTGCTGATATGGGCCTCAACCCTGGGATTCATTCCAACACTCTGACGATGTGGGCCTCGACCCTGGGACTCATCCCCAAAATTGAAACTGATATGGGCCTCAACCCTGGGACTCATCCCCAAAACTACTACTCATATGTTGTTGATTCTGGTTGGCTTGTCTTTGTCGCTTTCTCTTTTTCTTCTTTGAAACCTGTGAATACAAAACGAAACAAACACAAAAAGAATGCAAAATACGTTACGTGTATACATGCATGCATGAATGAATTTCCTATTCCGTTGGGTTAGGTCTTTCGCCAGTTCTCCATGTGATTACTCAGTCTTCTCTATGGTCAAATGACTCAATATCTTGTTATGTCCCTGATTCGCGATGTGGTAGACTGGTCGCCCCCAGTCTTGGTTTAGCTTTCTGCTCTCCGCTGTTTGCACTTGGTCAAGATGAACCACATGGTGGGGCCTTCCATATCATAATGCTATGTCACATGCTACGAAATAGTCCCAATAGTTTATACATATCATTGTCCTCAAAGAATGCTCAGTAATGAAACCAGAGAACCTTCAAAACATTCGATGCAACTCAAATCCAAGTCTTTGAACAAATGATCTATGCCAGACTCAAAGTGTGTGTGTGCAAAGGTTCTTTCACAACTTAATCCTTAGGTAAGGTAACTAGATGATTTCGTTTCAAAAATCGGGATCGATGGGTCAAACCATCCTAGATGTCTCAATTATGCCTACAATTGCTTTTTTGTGCTCAATGTGGTATGATTTTCTTTCTCTTTTGTCTCTTTCTTTTTTTTTTCTTTTCATTTTGAACTTCTTTTTTCTTTTATTTTCTTTTTCTCTTTTTTTTTCTTTCTTTCTTTTTCAACACACCTACCCTTTAAGGTAGCATTTCTCCTCATGGTGGTCCTAATACTCGCCCATGGGTAGCTTCACGCTTATCGGTTAGGGGTGGTTTAATTCTTTTTTCTTTAGAGACTTTTCTTTCATTTTAAACCATACCACACATCATAACATAAGCAAATCAAGATAGACATCTAAGCAAATGGTCATTCACCGACCTACAATTTCTTCAACTAGTCACCTTGCCAACTACTCAGGTTTTCACCGCTAAGAACCTATAGTGAAATGCTTACGAGTCTAACATAGATCAATCACTCAAAGTATCAGATAAAAGCACATCAAGAGTTTATCGTTTCTAAGGTTTCACCTTAAAGCAATCAATTTCATCATCGGACTTATGCCTAACTATTAAGGACTAAAAACAAACAACAATTTTTTTTTTTTGGACCCACCATGGTCTTTCTATCCTTGCCGTAAGATTTTCTGTTCCTCAGTTTCCTTTTCCCCGATATCCATGTTTTCTAAACTCTTCTTGACAAGTCTTTTTTTCCTAACCCAACGAATATCTATGGTGGCTTTTAAGACACGAGGGTTAACATGATGCATGTATGCATGAGATGCATGGGATGTATGAGACATAATATGCATGGGGTTATCAAAAGCATAAAGGGTGGCCCCAATAGGTCATACAACTATGGTTCACATGTGGGTTTACGGGAGTGTGGACAAAGGCTCTCGTTTGACGAAGGATTACCCACAACTAGGACTCCCCACTCAAGGGTTCAAGCGACGAAGTGAGTTCACCTTTTTTATACCTTACGGTACGTTCCAACGAGTTACGGTGTGTGACTAACTGTCGAATGGATTTCCCGTTGTAGATTCCCCAGAGGGAGGGTGGAGCGAGGCTCTCTTAAGTACCCAAGCCCCTTAGGCTCTTATCGCTTGGTGTCAGGAATAAACAACGAGTCCTCCAAACTAGTCTGTCACGACGAGCTACAAGTAATGATTATCTCGGTGTCTTCACAGCTTTTCCTTATAAAAAGGTAGTGAGTGAAGGAAGACATCGAACCATTACCTAGCCTTAACAATGCCTTTGATTACACCCTTTTCAACTCACTATAGAAACGATTAATTAAAGCACAAATTATACACATCACAATACATGATTTCGGGGCCGATTCAAAATATCCCCAGTGGAGTCGCCAGACTGTAGACAACAGAACTTGACGACGCTGTTCTAGGCTCGCGGCCTAGTTGGGAGAACGAAATAACATGGAGTCGCCACCCGGTATGAACCGGGACAAAGATTTAAGGCCGCCCTCACCCCTCGCAAGGGAAAACCTCAAACCATTGGGTTCGGAATGGTCCCTTACTTATGTCACTTGTGATGATATGATTTGTGCAATAAACTAACAGAATCTATTCAACATTCATGCTCAAAGGGTACTTAGGTCTAACATGCTTTCATCTAACTAACTCCTAATCTAAGTTTGCATTCTTGAAAATAAATCTTTAAACAACAAACACGCAATGCAACACAACGAGCATATTGAACCATTAACCGAAATAAACAAATAACTAATTAAACCTTAACATAAACTAGACAAAACATCATGCATAAGGAATAAAGAAACAACATACCTAAATAACATAATCATGCTTTGAAAGTTAAATAATGAACTAAATTAAATCATGCTTAAAATAATAAATAAACAACCTATAAACTATAACATGCTCAAATACAAATTTTGGATGAGACGAGATATGTGTATCTTAAGCGGTACGTGGCGTTGTATCCCGAGTGCAGACCGCAATACCGTCCATTCGGAATCGGCTACGGAATTTACGTCCGGGTTTCCATCCGATATACCACAAAAGAGAACACATATCCCGCTCATCCAACAATCACATCATGCCTCAAACGACTCTCATGCAATAATATTTTAAAATAAATAAAATAAAATGAAAGATGATAAATAAAAAGGTGCCCTCAGGTCTAACCTCTTTTGTCGTCCAAGAAAGGGCGTTACACGTCCGTTGGAAGGGTGAATGATCCGCAACTCTTTTGGTTCACTAACTCAACGTCTTTCCTCGCTGTTTTGCTGTTCGGGCTGCTGTTTTTTACTCTGTTTCGCTGTTGTTTTGCTGCTATTTTTCAGGTCACTGTTTTAGTCGTTTAGTGGACTGTTTTGAGTGATTTTGAAGGGTAATGGGGCTGCGGTTTTGAGGGGTTTTTTGGGGGTGTTTATGCAGTTTTTTAGTGCAGTTTTGGGGTGAGTTTAGGGCTGTTTTGATGGGTTAAAATCGCACAAAAACTGGGCAGAACAGTGGGGCAAAGTGCGGCAGTTTTGCGAGGCAGTGCAGCGGGTTTTGGGACTGTTTTAGGCGTGCAATTGGGGCTGTGTTTAGGAGGTGTTTTGTGCGACTTTAGGGCTGTATTTGAGGCTTATTTTGGTGTGAATTAGGGCTGTGAACGGGGCAGTACAGTGGGTTGAAGATGCGGCAATGGGGGCTGTGTGATGGCGAGGGGAGCAAGGGCTGATTGTAAATTAGCTGAGTGAAGGAAAGGCTGAAGGCTTGTCAACGTGGGGCGCTGATTCTTGAATTTGTTTGAGGCAGGTGGCTTGCTAAGGGTGCGCAGGCTGTGAGTGGGCGTGAGATGACGTGAAGTTGGGGTGGTAGGCTGAGTGAAGGGGGCTTATTACGTGTGGTTGGTTAAAGTGAGCAGGTGGAGACTTTGTTTATTGCGTGAGTGGAGAGTGTGTTTATCGCGTGAGTGCTGAAGGAGTTTGAGGGCTGTTTGGAGTTTTGGTCAGGCGTGAATGGGCTGGTGGCTTGTAATATGTTGCGTGAATTGGCTATTTGGTCGATGTGTATTTTTGTGAGAATGAGCCAGTCAGCCAGGGTTTGAATTGTGTGGAGAAGGGTTATTTTTATAGGCCAAGGGAGGGGGTTTACCTTGTTGGAGAAGGAATAGGATTTGTGTGTTTTAAAGGGGATATCTTTTAATTAGTTTGTGATAAGGAAATCTTTTAATTGGGGAAGTGATTTTGTATTTTAGGAAAGAGATTTAATTTAATTTAGGAAGGTGATTTAATTTGTGTCATGTATTTTAATTTAATTTAATTTGTTTTAATTTAATTTGTGACATGTATTTTAAATGTTTTAATTATTTAATTTGTGAGATGTGTTTTAAATATTTTAATTATTTTTGGATGTGATTTAATGGGTTTGGTATGCTTAAAAACAGAGGTCCAACAAGCGAACCCGAAACGAAACAAACGAGTTAAATCTGACAAAATGTTAATTCCCAACTTTACCCTTCCAACGTCCGTTTCCCGCGTCGTTCACAACTAAAGAGGTAGTGTCTCCATACGAGACTCATCATCGGGCTAATATGCAAAAATACAATGCCTACACTAATACATCACAAATCATATACCTTTGAAAAGTTCAAGGAGTATCGTGCTGAGGTTGAGAACCAATTAGGTAAGACAATCAAAACTCTGCGATCAGATCGTGGAGGGGAATACCTCGATAGAGACTTCGAGGAATTCTTAGTTGAGCATGGGATAGTATCCCAGCTCACAGCACCTGGAACACCACAACAAAATGGTGTTGCAGAAAGGAGAAATCGAACCCTACTAGACATGATGAGATCTATGTTTAGTTATAGCTCACTACCTAGTTCATTCTGGGCATATGCACTGCAAACTACAATGCATATCCTTAATGTAGTTCCATCTAAGTCTGTTCTTAAGACTCCCTTAGAGTTGTGGAATGGTCGTAAAACTAGTTTACGACATTTCCGCATATGGGAGTGTCCAACACATGTGCTGAAGAATAAGACTACAAAGTTGGAGCCACGTTCTCAGGTGTGCCTATTTGTAGGCTATCCTAAGGATACTAGGGGTGGATTCTTCTACATTCCTGATGATAACAAAGTGTTTGTATCGACAAATGCTACGTTTCTAGAGGAGGACTATATGAGGGAGTTCAAACCTCGAAGTAAAGTGTTGCTCGAGGAGTTACTTGCTGGTTCAACCAGCACGCCATCATCAACGAAAGTTGACAAATACATAGCACCTTCGACATCTGATAGTCAGATGCAAGCTCGTCAGAATGATCTACCGCCTAGGCACAGTGGGAGGGTTGTACGACAACCTGATCGCTACTTAGGGGTTGAAGAAGCACAAGTTGTCGCATCCAGCGATGGCATAGATGATCCATTGACCTATAGTAGTGCAATGGATGATTCTGACAAAGAGGAATGGCTCAAAGCCATGAACCTAGAGATATAGTCCATGCACTCCAACTCGGTCTAGGAACTTGTAGACCAACCTGATGGGGTGAAACCCATAGGTTGCAAGTGGATCTACAAAAGGAAGAGGGGATCAGATGGGAAGGTACAGACCTTCAAGGCTAGACTAGCGGCCAAGGGTTATACCCAGAAAGATGGAGTTGACTATGAGGAAACTTTCTCGCCAGTAGCCATGCTTAAATCCATCTGCACTCTTCTATCCATTGCCGCATATTATGACTATGAAATTTGGCAAATGGATGTCAAGACTGTATTCTTGAATAGCAATATTGATGAAAGTATCTATATGATACAACCAGAGGGTTTCATCGCCCAAGGTCAAGAGCAAAAGGTTTGCAAGCTGCAAAGGTCCATTTATGGACTCAAGCAGACATCTCGATCTTGGAATATAAGATTTGATACAATGATCAAGTCTTATGATTTTGAGCAGAATGTTGATGAGCCTTGTGTATACAAGCGCGTCATTGACGAGAATGTGGTTTTTCTTGTTTTATACGTCGATGATATTTTACTCATTGGGAATGATGTAAAGATATTATCAGACGTGAAAACTTGGCTAGCTAACCAATTCCAAATGAAAGATTTGGGAGAGGCCAGTTATATTCTTGGGATTCAGATACTTCGGGATCGCAAGAAACGACTGTTAGTTATGTCTCAGGCATCCTATATCGACAAGATCCTTGTGCGATTTGGGATGCAGAATTCCACGAAAGGCAATCTTCCTTATCGACATGGAATTCATTTGTCAAAGGAACAGTCTCCTAAGACACCTCAAGATGTTGAGGAAATGAGATATATCCTATAAGCCTCAGCAGTTGGTAGTCTCATGTATGCTATGTTATGAACCAGACCAGACATCTATTTTATAGTGGGAGTAGTCAGTAGGTTTCAATCAAACCTATGATTGGATCACTGGGTGGCTGTGAAACATGTTCTCAAGTATCTTAAGAGAACTAGAAATTATATGCTTGTATATTCCGGTGAGGATATGATCCTAAGGGGATATACAGACTCTGACTTTTAGACAGATGTAGATTCTAGGAAATCTACATCTGGATCAGTGTTCACCCTAGGTGGTGGGGCTATAGTATGGCGGAGTATAAAGAAATCTTGTATTGCTGACTCCACCATGGAGGCTGAATATGTAGCAACTTGTGAAGCAGCTAAGGAAGCAGTCTGGCTCCGTAAATTCTTGGGAGATCTGGAAGTTGTTCCAGATATGGATTGACCACTCACACTCTATTACGATAATAGCGGTGCGGTGGAAAACTCCAAAGAACCAAGAAGCCACAAGAGAGGAAAGCATATAGAGAGGAAATATCATCTCATCAAAGAGATAGTGCAGAGAGGAGACGTTACCGTCAAAAAGATTACATCCGCAGAGAACCTAGCTGATCCATTTACAAAGACCTTGTCGGCTAAAGTTTTTGAAAGTCATTTAGATGGTCTAGGATTACGTGACATGTCACATTTGCTCTAGTGCAAGTGGGAGATTGTTGGAATGTATACCCTAGAGCTACATGTGATGTAAACGATTTTATATGTTTTGAAATAAAACAATGCATTATTCATTTATCAAATTGTTTGTTTAATTTTCTCATGTTATATATATCATCTTAAATACCCTAGATTGCTTATGTACCTTCAGACTTAGTGTATGAGTGTCATACACAAGAGGATTCAAAATCTGAAGTTGGTAATCTTAAATAGTCCATTGAGAGCAAACAAAGTGAGTAATTTTTTTATGGTTTATCTATAGCTGGGGGCCATTCTATATTTGTATGGAGATCTTGATCCGAGTCGTCCATGTAGAGACAGAGAATGAAGGTACCTTGTATGATGCGATCATATAGGACTGGACCCTGATGGAAATGACATTCTTATAATATCCGTTAAACTAAGAAAGTCATTTCGATCTACTAAATGGTCATATATAGATTGATCTTAATCCTCAGTGTACTACGAACTCTTGTTTGGCAGGCTGTGTCCTTTGATTTACAAAGGTGAGGTTGGTGTAGCAGTCCCGACCAATAGCTACGTACTTTGGGGATATAGTTTATTTTGTAGCTGGGAACGTTTTGCATAGACATGGAGTTCACTCTTTCTTGCGAGAAGTAGATGAGTATCTTTCTTAAGGGTTGATTCGGTACTTGAACGATTTGAGCGCTCAAGTCTCTCTATTACGAATAGAAAGATTAAAATTCATAATAGTTATGAATAAATCATTCATTAGAGAATCAATAGTACTTAAGGTAAAAATAATTAGAGGGGTATAACAGACATTATGACCCGGCTCTAATTTCGAGATACTCGTGAAAGGTCAATTCGTATGTAATGACTATATCGATGGACAACGACTTATTTCGACTTAATTTATCATCTGCGGCAACGAGAGTGCAACATTGGGTTTTTAGTGGAATAACCCAGAGTTAACAATTCGGAATATTTGATTAAGAGCTTAAGTAATATTTCGAGATTATTGGAGCTCGGAACCGTAGGTCCATTTGGTCTCCGTGCTAGCTCGATTTAATATAACGGATTTAGTATAATTAGATAGTCCAATTATATACTCACAAAGGTATAAATATATTAATATGATTAATAATATTATTTGTCACACTTACAACTATATATTAAAAGTTAATATATGATTTATATAATAAATGATTATATGATAATTATTTATAGCTAGTAATTAAGTTATATATGATATATTAATGAAGGCTAATATTGGAATTCCAAATTTGGGTTTTGGAAACCTTTGAATAAATTTGGAAGTTACATCATTTTAAAAGGTAGTAACTCTTTAATTTTGTAACATATATTTCAATCATGGAATTGAATACCTAATGCTACAAAATTTATCTATTATTCATTGTAGTGGCCGAATTCCTCAAGCCATTAGGGGATGGATTTGTTTGTTTTGGAAACAAATAAAATCCTTGGCATTAATTTGGAAATTGTGATTTTCAAATTTGTTAATTGCTTATTTTATTTTGTAACATCTTTTCAATAATTGTAATTATATATTGATGCTGAAAAAAATTTAAAAGAAACCCTAGCTTGGCCGAATTTGACATATGTGGGAGGGAAGTGGTTGATTTGTTTTATGAAACAAATTACCCTAAGTATAAAAAGAAAATATATATATTTTTTACTATTGAATTCATTTTAAAAACCCTAGCCACCTTCTTCTTCTTCTTCTTCATTCTCTCAAAAGTTGAGAAACAATATTGAAGAACAAGAATAAGAAAATAATTTTGGTGTGTGATTAAATCTATAAAATATTTAGGGATTTATTTTTTGTGTGTAGCCCACACTATTTTCCGTTGGTAACGAGACATAGCTTAGAAGATCTTGTGGTGTTGAACAAAACTCATTATTCTCTTCATCTACAACTCAAGGCATTGGGACAATTTCATTGCCCATTGTCGTGAATCACTTGCTTGATTATGGGCTCGGTTTGTTTTGTTTTAATTCGGGTTTTGGGAAACACCTTGGGGAATTTTGGGGACTGAGTTAGGATTGTTTTTGAGTGGAAAAATCAGACCTATGTCACCCTTGCAGTTCATGCAATTCAGTGGGTGATTTGTGTGCAGTTCGGTTGTGTAACTGGTCCAAAACAGTCCATTATTTCACTGCAGTTTGGGGGCTGTTCGGGGACTATTTTGGGCGCATTCCGGGGCTGATATCTTGTCCGAAACAGAAACAAAACTTCATTACATGTGCTGGTTCCATTCGGCTTTAAGGAAGGGAAAGCAGAAAAAAAAATTTCAAGGTCGATCCGTGTGCCTAATCGCTTCCGCTGCGCGAGGAAAGCGTTTCCTACAAGTGGGAGTAGACTTGACCTCGATGAGGTACAAGAAGAACAAACTAACATAGAACTAAACCCCAGGCCCCTCAAAAGGGCATGTTGGAAAATTATGACCCATAGAATCACTATTTGTACAGAACATGGCGTTGTTGTACAAATAAACTATGTGACAAAGGAAATTGCTCTTTTATCATTTGTAATTGGATTACCGATATACATAAATGTTAAAAGTCCATATGATTAGTACCGGATTAATAAGATATGAGTCAATATTAATCCACTAAGTTTTAATCATTAAATATCCCTAGTCGTAGTATTCTCGAGACTGGACATCGATAATGCGGAATAGGCTAGTGTTGCACTTGTGCGCATTATGGAGGCATAATGGCATAGTTCTCACATATTTGGGTAGTGGATACTCATGAAAGTATAATAGGAGGTTCTGTTTACCAATAGTACGGAAACAGCTTCGCTCTGGATAGACCCCCTCGGAAACCCATTGGTAGTATGACTATGTGTCTATGGGAATCCGAATCAGGGTAGGTGTATTTGGTCTTAACCTGAGACTTGCATCGCTAATACTTGCGACAATCAGTATACTTTGGTTTTGGTCGTCCGGGGCTTTAACAAGTTCTGTGTACGCCTATTCTGGGTATACTGAGAATCGTAGTGTACTGGGTGTGATGTCAAGATGGAAGTATCATTTCATTCATATGGAGATGATGATCACGCAGGATACGGAACTGGTACTCTTGTATGCTGCAGCTATCGGGATAATATGACAAGGTCATGATTATCCGATTATAGAGACTAGTTACCAGTGATCTGATATATGCTTCGTATGGGGCAGACACAATTCCAGCCCCAGGCCAAGCATTTGACATTCGATACTGGATCGTAATACGCAATACTACCTATACTACGCCTGACAAAGATTACACATTCCTTTAAAGAATATTTCTAGAGAATTTGGTAGGCACGGTGCTTTGCTAGAAGCCAACCATGTCTTGTAAATCGGTAAGAACGTGGTACTGGGTACGCACGTATTCGGATAATATGATGACCGTATTTACTGCCAACATACTACGCCTGACAAAGATTACATATTCCTTCATTTATAGTTGATTATATAATTGGATTATAGTAATCAATATATTTGAATTTAACCAATCAAATAGTAGTTGATTATATAGTTAGACTATAGTAATCATTATATTCGATTGTACCCGAAATCGTTGTTTGGATAGTTGGACTATTGGAATCAAGATAACTGAAAGATTAGCGTGTAAAATATAATCCTGGGTGAAAATGTCTTTAAGCGGCTTCAAATTTCAAATTGGGAATAGAACCTCAGGATAGTCCTGGGAGCCGAGAAGTTACTTTATTTGACAGAGTGACATCTCGGGCCTGAGCCCGGAGTTGAGCAAATAATGGAGCATGAGCTTTGGAATACTCATGGTGATGATAACTTTAGTGCTCAATCCGTTATGCTTGCCACAATGACTCCCTAATTTCTTCGTCAGAACTAAGGATTAGATCCTTATAGTATGATATTGAAATTGAAGAATCTTCATAGATCTATTCTTAGATCTTAGAAGTACTAATTGCAATAGATAACTCTTGGAGAGTTAATGGCTATGCTCAAGGAGACAGAGCTAGAGCTTGTAAAATGGCAAGAAGCGCAATGCGCATCTTACTTCAACATCCCAGAAGGTCAAGGCTTGGCCGAGGCTTATAGGGATATGAAAAAGGGGCAAAGGCAAAATCGTCACAGTCTTCTATGAAGGCAAATGACATATCCCAAGATGTCTGCCTAAATTGTGGCAAACGGGGTCATTGGAAGCGTGACTGCCGTATGGACAAGGCAAACATGAAGGAAGTGAAGACGGACAAGGGTCCGGCTTCAGGTATGTTTGTTATAAACATGTCCACTGCTGGTTTTAAAATTGGATTTTAGATATTGGATGTGGTACATACATATATACTGACGTGTGAGATCTGCTGATTAGTATGAGACTAGCTTCAGTTGAGATCGACCTATGAGTTGGAAACGGGATGAGAGTCGCTGTTTTAGCCGTAGAAACCTAAGTTTTGGAACTGTCTTTTGGGCATATACTTAAATTAGGAGACTGTTATAATGTACCTAGTTTGACTAGAAATATTATCTTTATATCTAGTTTAACCCGTTGCGGGTATACCTTTATATTCTAGAACACTAAGTGTTTTGTTTATAAAGATGATATTGAGATAAGCACATTAGATGTGAATAACAGTATTTATATTTAGAATATAAATAAATCTCAAACATATAACATGACAAACAAATAGCTCAAATTGAGTGAATCAAATGAGACTTAAAAGTGGCATTGTTGTCTGGGACACATTAACAAGATTCGTATATCCACACTTTCGAAGAGTGGATACTAGGACGGATTTGATTCTAATTCAAATAATGTCTACAAATCTAGTTTATTAGGCAAAGTGCCTAAAACACTTTTTACTTGGTAAAAGTATAAGTGCCACCGATCTGTTAGCCCTCGTTCATGGTGACGTAAGTGGGCCCATGTCTAGCTAGACTAGAGGTGGATATGAATACTTCGTAACCTTTACGGATGTGGCATCATTTTACGGTTATGTGTATCTTATGAAACACAAGTCGGGAACTTTTGATATATTCAAAGAGTTTCGACATGAAGTAAGAAAACAAACCGGTCAAATTATTAAAAACATTACGGTCGTACCATAATGTAAAAAACTTAAACATATGAGTTTCAAGATTACTTGAAAGAGTATGGTATTCTTTCACAGTGGACTCCTCCCGGAACACCTCATTTGACGGTGTGTCCGATAAAAGAAACCGAACTTTGTTGGACATGGTAAGGTTAATGATGAGTCACTATGAGCTACCAATTTCCTTCTAAGGAAACGCATTAAACAGTGCAATACTTATTTTGAATAAGTTTCCATGAAAATCTGTTAGACAGACTTCATATTAGATATGAACAGGAAAGAAACTGGGTTTCTCATTCTTGAAGATTTGGGAATGTTGGGCATACGCTAAATGTTTGGATGATACCAAACTAGAACCCAAATCGGATAAATACAAATTTGTAGGTTGTCATAGGGAAACCAAAGTATAGTACTTATACAACTCAAAAGAGAACAATGTAATTGTTGCTCTCCTTGCGGTTTTCCTAAGAGGAATTCCTATATGCAGTGGTAAGTGGGAGGAAAGTAGAACTCGATGAAAATCGGAGTGATACTGTTCTTAGCACCAATTCCTTAACGGAACACCAACAGTTCATCAGGGATGAAACTTTACCAATAATCTTCGAATACACAAGAACCGCGTAGGTCAGAGAGAGTCAGAAAAACCTGGGAGGTATGGGTTTATGATTTCACCTCATGTAGATATCAATCTTATTGAGGAAGAAGAACCGACTACGTATGAGGAAGTGATACAAGGTATCGACTCCTTTTATGGAAAAGTGCCATGAAGTCCGAAATGGATTCCATGTATACCAACTAAGTTTAGACACTGGTTGATGTACTAGAAGGCATTGTGTCTATTGGCACTAAATGTGTCTTCAAGGAAGACATACATGGATGGCAACATACAAATGTACCCAGCTAGGCTTGTACATAAAGGATATCGTCAACGATATAGTGTCGACTACGATGAAATTTTTTCACTTGTTGTCATGATTAAATCCATTTGGATAATGCTTGCTAATGCTGCATATTTCATTTATGAAATATGACAGCTGAACGTCAAAAGCACTTTCCTTAAATAGAAACCTTTTGGAGGATGTTGACATCACCCTGACAATTTTGTTGTGCCCAAATATGCAAACAAGGTTTGCAAGATAAATCAATCCATTTATGGATTGAAACAAGCATTGCGTTCTTGGAACCAGCATTTTGATGTGATCATAATGGTATATGATTTAATTCAAAACAAATATGATTCTTGTGTATATAAGAAGGTTAGTGGGAGAGAACTGACAGTGAATGTCCTAAAAGTTGATGATGCATTGCTCTTTAGCAATAACATTCCCATAAAATAATCGGTGAAAGCTTGGCATTCATTAAAATTCTCCATGCAATGGCGCCCGTGTTGTCACAGTACATCGTGATGCCATTCTTTATCGCAAGAAGCACTTCCAGTTCCGTGATGATCTTCTTTATCCAGATTGCTTCTTTAGCTGCCTCAGATGCTGCAATATACTCGGCTTCAGTGGTGGTGTTCGTTATAGTTGACTGCTTTGAGCTTTTCCAACTGACAACACCGCCATTCAAAGTAAACAGATATCCTGTTTGGGATCTGCTATCATCCATGTCAGTTTGAAAGCTCGCATCATAGTAACCAATGACTTTCATCTCAGAACAATCTCCGTATGTCAAAAACACATCCTCAGTTCTTCTCAGATACTTTAGGATTGTTTTGACAGCTGCCCAGTGTTGCTCACCAGGATTTGCCTGATACCTGCACGTTATGCTAAAAGCATAAGAGATATCAGGTCTTGTATATAGCATGGCGTACATGATCGATCCTATTGCTGAAGCATAAGGGATCCTACTCATACGCTCTCTATCTGAAGGAGTACGTGGACATTGCTCATTAGATAATTTGATTCCATGACAAGTAGGTAAATTACCTCTTTTGGAATCTTCCATTTTGAATCTTTTCAAAACTTTATCTATGTACGTAGATTGAGAAAGTCTTAACAACCTCTTAGATCTATCACGGTAGATCTTAAAGCCGAGGATATATGCTGCTTCTCCCAAATCTTTCATAGAGGAATTCTGAGATAATCATTGATTGGTGGCTTGCATCATGGGAATATCATTCCCGATGATTAATATGTCATCGATATATAATACAAGAAATATAATAGCACTCCCACTACTTTTACTGTAAACACAAGGCTCGTCTACATTTTTGATGAAGTCAAAATCTTTGATTGTCTCATCAAATCGTATATTCCAACTTCTGGAGGCTTGCTTGAGTCCATAAATGGATCGTTTAAGCTTGCATATTTATTATGATCATCCTTATATGCAAACCCCTCAGGTTGTGTCATATAGACTTCCTCTAGGAGGTTCCCATTAAGGAAATCTGTTTTGACATCCATCTGCCAAATCTCATAATCAAAGTGTGCAACTAGTGCCAGTAAAATTCGAATGGACTTTATCATTGCAACAGGCGAGAAGGTTTCGTCATAGTCAATTCCTTGGATTTGTCTATAACTTTTCGCCACCAACCTAGCCTTATAGGTTTGGATGTTGCCTTCTGCATCAGTTTTACGCTTGTAAATCCACTTGCAGCCTATGGATTTTATCCCTTCATGTGCATCCACCAAGTCCCAGACTTAATTATGATACATAGAGTCTATTTCGGATTTCATGGCCTCAAGCCACTTGATTGAATCAATGTCACGCATTGCTTTGTCATAACTGGTGGGATCGTCATTATCAATGACCTGATCATGTTCCTCATCAATGAGGAAACCATATCTTTCAGGCTCATATCTTTCCCTACCAGACCTTTTAAGTTCATAACCTTGTGGTTGTTCCGTCGCTGCCTTTTTGAGGGGCATGGGGTTTAGTTCTATGTTAGTTTGTTCTTCTCGTACCTCATCGTGGTCAAGTCTACTCCCACTATATTTATGAGAAGGAATTCATTCTCTAGAAATTTAGCATTTCGTGAGACAAATGTTATTTATTCATTTGGGACGTAGAACACGTATGCTATTGAGTTCAAGGTATATCCTACAAACTTACATTTAATTGCCCTATCATCCAATTTGTTAGTTTTTTTTAGCTTAACATATGCGTCACATCCCCAAACTCTTAGATAACTAAGACTATGACGTTTCCCAGACCATAACTCTTATGGTGTTTGACTAACAGTCTTGGAAGGAACTTGGTTTAGTAGTAGTGTTGCAGTTTCTAAAGCAAGACCCTAAAATGAAAGAGGTAGATCCGTACCTGGCATCATTGATTAGACCATATCTAATAATGTCTGATTTCTCCTTTCGGAGACCCAATTATGCTGTGGAGTTCCGGAGGAGTCCACTGGGAAACAATGTCATTTTCTCTCAAGTAATCTTGAAATTAGTTGATTAAGTGTTCACTACCTCGGTCAGACCTTAGTGACTTAATACTTTTATTAAGCTGGTTTTCTACTTCAGCTTTAAGTCTTTGAATTTCTCAAAGGCTTCAGATTTATACCGCATAAGGTACACATACCCATATCGCGAGTGATCATAGATAAAGGTAATCAAGTAGGAGAATCCACATCTGGCGGTGACTGACATTGGTCTGTATACATCAGAGTGTATGAGTTCTAATGTCTCCGCTGCACGCTGTCCTTTACATTTGAAGGGTAATTTGGTCATTTTACCAAGTAAACAAGACTCACAAGTTCCATAAGGTTCATATTTGAAGGGTCTGAAATACCCATCCTTATGTAGCTTAGTTAATCTTGTTTCATTGATATGACCTAAGCGATTGCGCCATATAAGTGATTCATTGAGATTATTCGTGTTAACGTTGTATATATTAGAGGTTGAACATTCTTTGTTAGTTTGTATGACATAGATACCCTTATTCAAAATACCATCTCCATATTTTATTTCATTGAAATAAATAGAAAATTCATTACAACTTATTAGGCATGAAAAACCTTTATTACATAAAGAAGAAATTGAAATGATGTTCTTTACTAGAGAAGGTACATAAACAAAATGTTCTAAGTCTAAAACTAAACCATTCGGAAAAACTAATGAATAAGTCCCCACGCACAATGCAGCCAGTTTTGCTCCATTACCCATGCGTAAGTCAACCTCCCCATGACGAAGTCTCCTACTGTTTCTCAGGCCTTGCACATTGTTACACAAGTGAGTCCCACAACCGGTGTCAAGCACCCAAGTAGAAGGTTCAGAGTTTTGAGAATATAGTTCAATCATATACAACATACCTGAAACATTGGGCTTCTTGGCCTCTTGGGCTTCCCTAGCTTCCTTGGCTTTCAAGGATCTGCAGTCTTTCTTCCAATGACCATTCTTTCCACAAAAGAAACATTTCCCCTTTCCATTTTTCTTCTCCATCTTACCATTGGGCTTTAGGTGATCCGGAGTCTTGGCCTTACCCTTATTGTTCTTTGGGCCTCGTGGCTTCAGGTCCGTACCCGTAAGCATGACAGAGGTTTTAAGATCCGGTTTCAAGTTCTTCTCTGCTTGCTTTATCAAATTGTGCAATTCTGCTAAAGTATTTTCTTTATCAGACAGATGAAACTGCGTAATAAAGTTAGAGAAGTCTTTTGGTAAGGAAGGAAGAATTTGATCGGGACCTATCTAATGATCCATGATGAACCCGAGGTTGGCCAATTTTTCAATGTGGCCAATCATCTTAAGCACATGTCCACTAACAGATCCTTCCTTATACCTTGTTTGGAATAAGGCACATGACACTTGGAATCTCACAGTATGAATGTAAGTTGCATACAACTCCTTCAAGTGAAAGATGATGGTTTGAGCATCCATATCTTTGTGAGCTTTCTGAAGTTCGTCCGACATAGTGCCAAGCATTATGCAAACTGCTTGCTCATCATCATCGATGTGTTTCTTCCAAGCATCAAATGTATTTTGGTCAGCATCTTCTGCGGGTTCATTGGGAAATGGTCTTTCAAGAACATAGAAAATCTTTTCTTATCGTAAGACAGTTTTAAGGTTTCTAAACCGGTCATTGTAGTTGTCCCATTTGAGCTTATGCTCATCAAGGATGGAACGAAGTGATACTCTGTTTGCCATTTGAATGTTTGTGAAATATTTTAACCCACTTGTTAAGAGAGAATGTTAAAATTAGGAATATGTTTTCATTAATGTTTCATAATAACATGGGCTTTTAATATTATGAAGTTGCTCCCACTTAACTGTTTTAAAATTTTAAGCAAATCGCATCAACCCAATATGGTGGATTTCTTGTGGGCAAGGATACCATTATCATCATTTCATAACTCCGACTAGGGATGGTCGTTATAAAATACGATAATTAGATAGGTTCCCAACCAATTTATGATATAAATCACAATTCCTTGATCATTGGGTTGGGCAATCAAACATGCCATAGCTTATGCTAGTCCTTGTGGACACCCAATCTTTGCCACTAAGTTATAAGACCACGCCTAAGGGTCGCTGTGTCTTATGACTCAGAAAATTCAAACCATTGTCAATAGTACGATTTAGGGACAAATTGGTATTGGTCAGTCTGGTAAAGCCTAGTCCTGCCAATACGGTTTAAGCCATTTGGGTCTATACTTTACATGGGAGGCAAATTTTAGACTTAAATTATTATTGAGGATTTTAGCAAGTTTAAGTGAATAACTTTCAAATGGATTCCTCCATTGAAAATTCCCCAGAGGGATGGTGGACCGAACTCTCTTAAATACCCTTACCTCTTAGGCTCTTATTGCCTTGGTGACATGAATAAACAATAGATCCTCCAAATTAGTCCAACACTTTAAATATGCTTTAAGGTAAGTTTTGAGTAAATGATTATCTAGATGTCTTCACAACTTTTCCTTTTGGCTATAAAAAGGTAGTGAGTGAAGGAAGACACTAAATCATTATCTAACTCTAGTAATACCTTTGGTTAAATTAACTTTAGTTTGGAAAGTTTTATTAACGCCTTGGTCCCACTCCACTTGTATATTTTATAATGTCTTTTATTATAAACAAGTGATTTATATTTATTAGCCTGAAAGGTAATAAATCTCTAAGTTCATCACGGAATAATTACTTAGCTAAGGAATAAGCAATACACTCTCTATTTCCTTAGAAAGTCTCTAGATGTTTGCACCCTAAAATAATCATGCCAATTCTAATCATACATAGAATCATCAAGCATATGAGTTTTAATATGTTGGAATTATTTTAGGCATTAAATAACTTTGATTAATATTTAATTATGATATTGCATTTTATTTTATTCAAATAAATTAATATTCACATTTTTTACAGATGCGTGAATTCAAATGCAATTTCATATTTCAAATATTAACCAAATCATGCAAAACTTGTGCCTAAAATTAAGTTCAGGGTGTTAGCTTTCCAACGAGCTTTTACACACATAATTTCGAGTTCAAATGAGAGAGAACTAATCGAAACAAAAACGGCGCACTGATACCACTGTTAGGAAGCGGCCGCGAGTGCGCAACGGAAAATCAAGAAAAAAAATCAAATTATGCCGTTATCACTTTACCCAATACCAATTTTTTTTTATTCTACGAGCCTAGGCATGTTACCATATATTCTAAGCATAAAAACTCATAAAACATGCAAAGAACATAAACCTAAACATGCTAACTATCATAAGAACTCTAATTAAAATAAAGAAAGAAAAAAGGCTTACTTGAACCGAAGACTCCTCCAGTCCTCCCTCCAATCTACAAGCTTTTCTCGAACTCAACAAGCTCTTCCACATTCCAAAGAGCCACCCAAGTGTGTGGCCTCCAAATGTGAACACATCAAAGCCAAAACTCAACGGCAAGACTACGCCTTGAGTGCATGGGTATTTTGCCCTTGGTGCTAGCCTAGGCAAAAACCTCAAAACTTTTAACTTGAGGTTCCTCTAGTCAATTAGACTTAAGCATCCTCAAAATCAGTGACTTACTCTTAAACTTTAGAGTTGCTGACTTATATAAACCCAAGATATGAAAGGTTTGGTGCAAAAATTTGTAAAGAATTCATTGGGTTTATATAGGTGCTCCAAAGACAACAAAATTAATTAAGAATCCGATGTGGGATAAATTCTAATTTAATCTTAGCCATTGGATCTTAATTTAGTGGTTTATTGAGATTATAAAACCCTAATAAGAGTTTGGGCCGAATTGGAATTCAAAACAAATAACAAATAAAAATATTTACTATTGATGTTACTATTCACCTTTTATTTATTTATTTATTTATTACAATTCCCAAAGTGCCCCTATCGTCATTCACCAATCACTAAGCCATTATGGAACCTCATAAATGATATGTTCAATAATTTAACACATTGAACCATTTATGAACAATTCCTACAGCAATCACATATGCTGTTAAATTTGTACTGTAAACTGTTAACCATTGATTTCGACTTTGTTGTGTGTGACCTTTTGGGTTCCCCTTAAGTTGGACATGAAATGAATCGTGATAATTTAATCGAACATAAATTATCCTCTGATCAGATGGTTGTTCGATTTTAATGACCAAGGTTGACATCTAGCAATATGTCAAGGCCCCCAAATGAGAAGGAAAGATATATATACCCATTCTGTATGTGATTTACATATGATACGGTCCCTCGCCTCACTGTATCCCTACCGTTTGACCTAGGGTATGGAAAATGTCTACCCATATAATCAAATGTATGATGTTGATAGTGTCATGAATCGTGCTAACCCAAGAATCTCACATGATTCTTCCGCTGCGGCCACAGTCTCAAGCACTGATCACACATATCAACCCGCGAACTGGAATACTACTCTTATAAGAAAATATTATCTGAGAGAGAGTGGTGATTCTCTGTTGTATCTTTACAAACTTCATGTGTTTCAACAAATGACACAATCATATCCTTATGACAGGATCTTTTGAACCGGGGAAGGATAATGTCAAAGTTATTTGATCCACACATAAGATTGTAAGGACCTCAAGTCTAAGGACTAGTCATACAATTGATACATGAAAGTTCTCACAAACACATGGGATAAACACTCCATGTGAAAACTTTCGGCGGTCAGTTCGATGGACACGAGCAACTCATGCATCCATGTGATACACCAAACGGACGGATCTCCGCTAGTAGTCTATGAGATCGGCTACCCCACTTAAGGGTGGATCATATCATTATGCTAGTCTCTCCGCTTTGTGAACGCCCATATTAATCATAAAACTATGACTATGAACGTTTACGAGTAATGATTCTCATAAGGCATGGAAGCCATCATCTTATTACTCCAAGGGCTTTATTACAATGTTTGATGATTCATATACGTTATGTAAGACACGTATAATAAAGATTGCCATTTTATTAATTAATAAAAATATTACAAATACATGTACATATAGCCCATCCACAAGTTGGGTATAAGACATATCCCTAACAGAGTGCAGATGGATTTGAGCATGGCTATTGGCAAAAAATTCTCCTCATATTCAACTCCATTTTTCTGGTGTAACCCTTGGGAACTAGCCTAGCCTTAAAGGTTTGTACATTCCCCTCTACTCCCATCTTCCTCTTGTTGATCAACTTGCAACCAATGGGTTTTAGCCCATCAGGTTGGTCTATAAGTTCCCAGATTGAGTTGGAGTACATAGACTTCATCTCGAGGTTCATGGATTTGAGCCATTCCTCTTTATCAGAATTATCCATTGTACTACGATTGGTCAACAGATAATTTATACCATCATTGGAAGTGACAACTTGTGCCTCTCCAACTCCTAGATAGTGATCAGGTTGTTGTACAACCCTCTCACTGTGTCTAGGTAGCAGCTTATTCTGAAAAACTTGCATCTGGCGCTCATATGTCAAAGGTGCTATGTTTTTATCATGTATTATTTATGATGGCGTGCTGGTCAAACTAGAAAGTAACTCCTCGAGTAATACCTTACTTCGAGGTTTAAACTCCCTCATATAGTCCTCCTCTAGCAATGTAGCATTTGTCGACACAAATACTTTGTTATCTTCAAGACTATAAAAGAATCCACCCCTAGTCTCCTTAGGATAGCCTACAAATAGGCACACATGTGAATGTGGCTCCAACTAAGTAGTCTTATTCTTCAGCACATATGCTGGACACCCTCGTATGAGGAAATATCGTAAACTAGTTTTACGACCATTGCACAACTCTAATGGAGTCTTAGGAATAGACTTAGATGGAACTATATTAAAGATATTGAACTATAACTAAACAAAGATCTTATCATGTCTAGTAGGGTCTGATTTCTCCTCTCTGCAACACCATTTTACTGTGGTGTTACATGTGCTGTGAGTTGGAACATTATCCCATGCTTAACTAAGAATTCCTCGAAATCTCTGTCAAGGTATTCTCCTGGATGATCTGATCGTAGAGTTTTGATCGTCTTATGTAATTGGTTCTCAAACTGAGCACGATACTATTTGAACTTTTCAAAAGTATCTGACTTATACTACATTAGGTAAACGTACCATATATGGAATAATCGTCAATAAATATGGCGAGGTATTCATAACCACCTCAGGCTTTTACATTCATCAGTGCGCAAACATCCGAATATATTAGCTCAAATGGTTGATTGGTTCTTATACCCTTTTCTAGTAAAAGGTCGTTTGGTCATCTTTCCTTCTAGATAAGATTCACAGACTGGTAAAGTTCCAAGCTTTAATTGGTTTAAAGCTCTGTTCTTTATCAACCTATCTATTTGGTCAAGGCTAATATGACCAAGTCTAAGATGCCACAGATATGTGTCATCGTGAGAAATCTTTTGCCATTTTGTTTTAGGTTTTTCAATTTTAAACATTTCATTGTTGAGTAGTGAATTATATGTTAACAGAAATAACACATATAAATTTTTATTTGAGTTTCATGTGCATATAGTTAATCCATTTCTACCAATAATAACTAAATTACTATTAAAAGAAACGAAAAAACCATCACTCAAAAGTTTAGAAACAGAAATCAAATTACTGCGAAAACCAGGAATAAATAACATATTGTTCAAATTTAAATAACTATTATTTAAGAACCTTAAACTCGAAAGTCCCATTGCTCTTGCTGAAATGGCATCCCATATCCCGACCCTTATGGTATAGTCACCTTCAGCAAGTTCCTTATATGAATCAAGTAGCTGCAAAGAAGAACAAACATGGTTAGTGGCTCCAGAATCAACAATCCATGCAGACATATCATCCTCCACTAATAGAGATTCGATAACAAGTAAATCATATTTACTTGTAGCCTTCTTCTCTTTCAGATCAGTAAGGTATTTAGGAGAGTTCCTTTTCCAATGTCGGTCATTGTCGTAGTGGAAACATTTTCCCTTGGGCTTGGCATCCTCGGAGCTTTTCTTGTTCTTCTTCATAAGTCTTTACCTTAGACTTCTTAGTTTCTTTCTTATTGTTCTTGACAGATTTAGAAGATTCAGCAACATTTGCCTCTCCACTAGGCTTATGAGGATCCACCAACATGGACTCATAAAGGGTGAGCTCATAGTTGATTTTAAACTACATGAAACTCTTCGAAAGAGTTTCCATGATCATGGTCACATGGCTCTGCTCATCAATACAAGCTCCATGGTTTTCAGTCGTATTGCGGTAGGTTATCATCCTTAAGACATGCTATCGGACTTTGTCCCTTCCTTCATCCTAGCGGTCATCGCTTAAACCATGGCCTCATGACAATATCGCTCTGAAGGCTGCCCAAACATGCATTGCAATGACTCCATCATCAAAGATGTTGTAGCCATAGGCTCATGCTTTGCAGCAAAAACCTCAGACATCCCTTCTAGCAAGTAGCAACGGGCTTTCTCATTACTCGCGACCCATTTATGGTAGGCATCGCGTACAACTTGGCCAGAGTTTCTGGCTAGCTCGGGAGGACACTCCTCCGTCATGAAAAACTTAATGTCTTCATAGACCAGAATGGCGTGGAATGATAAATTTTCATAGCATAGTAATTATTTTTAGGTTTCTGATTAATTATACATGGTACATGCATCATGTTTAATTTTATGCCTAAATGTTTTTGATGATTTTAATATGCGATGAATGGATATTAAAATGCATGGTCGATTTATGATATTAATGTAAAGGTTGAGTGTTGGGCGTTTACCCCATTTAGAATGTAAATTATGAGGATTCCAACGGATGGAATCAAGAGTCGGTTTCTTATATTGCATAGAGGTCCCAGGTTTCAGCTTAGTGTTTGAATAAAAGTTTTACAGTTCACAGTCACTTTATGCTTACGTTTTAGCTCAAGTTTTCGGATTAACAACGGAGACCGCATGATTTATTATTGTATATCCTCTCTCAATCACTATATTTAAACATTTAAGGTTTCTACTTGATAAGTGCATGAAAATGTACTTTGAACATCACTTATTCCGGTTTATTGTTCAGTATTTAGTTATATATTTCATATTTTATTATATAATTTTTATTATTATTTTAATTTAGAAAGTATTTGTTATTTGAGGTTATTATTTGTAGGAACTAAACAGATACAAGAGAAGAAAGGACAAGTGGGGCCGAGAAAGAGAAGAATTTTGGAAAGATTGTCAAGTTGATGTTGATCAAATAAAAGAAGAAAGCGTGGACACACAAAATAGAGAAGAAACGTGGGCCAAATGAGGGAAGGAATTGTTGACTAAAAGAAAAGAAGAAAGAGTCCACGTGAAATTGGAAAGAGAGAGGAGTTGCAATTGGACCAAAGAAAAGCTTAGACGTGGGGCCCATAGAATGACATTCAATTTCTGTTTACTAAAAAAACCAGCGTTGGCGTGAATTGTGTAAGCAGAGTGGGGGCCACAAATTGTCATACAAAAGAAAAAAAAGAGAAAAGGTGCCGTGTACTACCAAAAGAAGAAGCAACAACGTGGGCCCACTTGGAAGTAGGTCAACAAACTTTGTGTATAAAAGCATGCAAAAGTGATAAGTTAGAGAGCTCTCCATGCGTGAAGCAGCCTAAGGATGCTGCCGAGAGAACAAAGAGAGGTAAAGTTGTGCGCAAATAAATTAAAAATAAACCAGAGGCAGTTTTGCCGAGAAGGAAAAACAGAAGCTGCAGTGCCGAGATCTGAAGAGAAGAAATCATAGCGCAAAGCCGGGACGCGGAGCCGTGATAATTCAGAACGATATGTCTCTCCAATCCCAGGCTATTTTTATTTCTTTTATGAAGAACTAATCTCCTAGGCAAAGTTAGGGATGAACTCTTGTGTTTGGTTTCTATTATTTATGTTTTTGATTTCCCAAGTACCTTTTAATCGTTTAATAGAATTGATGTTATTGTTTTTTATTATCTTCCGATTGTTTAGCCCAGAAATTTTGTTTTGTCAAATCACATATAGATCCAGTCATGCTTCTTCTATGTGTGGTTTGCGAATTCAATTGTGACTGGTAAACTTATTTTGCGTGTTGGTCTTCTGCTGCAGTATTGTCTGAGGGTATATTGTCGATGTTAGATAACTCGTAACGATGACTTTTGTGTGCTGTTAACATAGAGAAAATAATCATTAATTACCTTAGAACTTGAATATGTGTAGAATTGAATATCTTTCGGTTGTTGGTTTGGGATGTGAAACCTTCAACTGTGTAATAAAAGGAATCAATAACTGAATGTATGAGTTTGATGCAAGAGGTATTCCCGATGCTTTGTCATATCTCTCAGCTGTTATCTTTTACTATCTTTTCATTATCTTATTTATCCTTACTTTAATTACCAATTCCATCGTTTTATTTATTTAAGTTACCGTTAACGTTTTTGTTTGAGTAAATTAGTTCATGTAACCTTCTCTCTGAGGAATCGACACCCCAGCTATACTGCGATAACCGCAAGTTATTTTTGGGTGTAATCAAAATTTGGCGCCGTTGCCGGGGAGACGGTTTACAACTTAAAGGAGGAGGTTTGCTTGTTCAACAACGAAGCGGTAACTTCGTTCCATTTTTTTATTTTATTTTAGTTACTATTTGCTTATTTAGTTTATTTAATTTTTGTTTAGATTTTTATTTTTAATTAGTTCTTTTTATTTTTGTTTCTAGTATTTATTTTAGTATTTATTTTAGTTACTTTATTTCTGTTTTAGTTTTAGTTATATTTTAATTTTAGTTTCTTTCTTTTATTTATTTATTTATTTTTTCTTGTTTCCCGTATTATTTGAGCTTTAATTGCATGTCTAGATGTAGTGACAGATTTGGTAGGTTTGTTAGGACTGAAGAGGAAAGTTCAGACTCAGATTCTGCGAACATATTTGAAAATCCTTTTTCCACACCACCCGCGTCTAGCTCACATAATATGAATGAATACGAGAGACCACATAGGAGGACTCTTGAAGATTACCTCCACCCAACTCGCACAGCTACACCTTCGTGCATCATGTTTCCCTCTAACGCATCACACATAGACTTTAGGCCTGGAATGATACAGTATCTTCCAACTTTTCACGGTTTAGAGAGCGAGAATCCTTACGTGCACATTAGGGAGTTTGAAGAAGTTGTAGCTACTTTCCATGACCGATTTGGGACTACCGACACAATTAGACTTAAGTTTTTCCCATTTGCCCTTAAGGATAGAGCTAAGAGCTGGTTGTACTTTTTAAGACCTAGGTCAATAGGATCATGGGGCGAGATGACACAAGCATTTTTCAATAAATACTTCCCACACCATAAAACGAATGCCTTGAAAAGATAAATCTCCACCTTCTCCCAGAGAGACAGTGAAACCCTTTATCAAACGTGGGAGAGGTATAAGGAGATGGTAGCTAGTTGCCCTCACCACGGGTATGAGACTTGGCGCTTAGTAAGTTATTTTTATGATGGTCTAACTCCTAGAGAGCGCCAATTTGTTGAGAAAATGTGCAATAGTGAGTTCATCTGATAGGACCCTGATGAGGCATTCGAGTATTTAGACGACCTAACTAAGAAATCTCATACTTGGACTGGACCCAATGCCTTAGATAACACTGATAGGAAACACACTTCTTCTAGCAAAAGCCTACACCACTTTAGGGAAGAGGATCGCTTTAAGGCACAAGTTGAGCTATTAACTAGACAGATGTGGGCCTTAATAGCCAAAGATAGCAAGACGATGTATTCAGTAGCCCAGCTAGAATCCCAAGAGTGTCCGATATATGATGAGATGAGATGGACATATGAAGAACAATGCCATGCATTAGAGATGTACCATAAGCCTTATACACCATATCCAGATACTTATAACCCTAGTTGGCGAAACCATCCAAATTTTAGTTGGAAATAGTATTCTCATCAGCCTAGTCAGACACCACCACCTAGAGGTTATAATGCTCCCCAGTATCACACACCTGCTGTTCCTAAAAATTCTTTAGATGATACCATGCAAGCATTCATAGAAGCCCAGAAAGAAACTGTAGAGGCCCAGAAATAATTTGTGGAGACCCAAAGCAAAACCAACCAAAGGTTTGAGTCATTGATAGCTCAGGTCGCTGAAGACCATAAGGAAATTATGAGTCAGATCTCTAAATTGACTAATGTCTTGAATGTGCAAAAACAAGGAAAATTCTCATCCCAGACTCAACCTAATCCACAAAGACAACACATGACACATGCTAATCATGAGATATCCAATGTAATCACTAAGAGTGGTAGGGAGGTAGGATTGCAGGATACTCCCAAAACTGTAGGTGACGCTAAGGATAATAGTGCTAACACAACTCAGGAAGAACAAGTGCCACATTTCCAAGTCAGAGTACCTTTCCCACAAGCACTTAGGCCCACAGTGAGAGTTCCAGATCTAAATGTTGAAAAACAATCACAGGGTGAGGGTGAGTGTCATTACTCATACATGCTAGAAACAGTCCAGCCAAAAACAGCTTCTCTACAACCTGAATTAAATCCTTATGAGCTGAAATTGGTCCTAAAGAACCAAAAAATGAGGAAAATGAGAGTTCGTTCTCAATTAAAGATGATACCTGGAAGGTTAAAAATGAGGGTGAACCAACTTTTACATATGTGCGGTTTCAAGTTTCAGCCATCAGTAGACCTTGTAGGATCAATGGATACACTGCCACAGCTAGACATAAATTCACTCTCATGCTTTCATCAGTACGTTAGGTGGAAACCACCATGACAACCTGAGTGGTTACGTCTGGCTGACGATGTTAAACTTAGTGCTAGCGGGGATGCAACCCTTGCATATGCATTCACTTTATTTATTTTATTTTATTTAGTTTTATTTTATTGTGTGCTAATTGCATGTTTTATTTTTATTGTTTGCATGAGTGTTTATGCAGGAGTTAGCACAACCTACACAGCCACACAATTCAAAGTCTCACCAGCAGGAACCTGATCAACTCCGTGCTTGGTAGTGTTGTTCTTTAACCATTTTCTTTATATTTATCTTACATTGAGGACAATGCAAGTTTTAAGTGTGGGGGTGTGTATGCATGCGCATGAAAACCTGTCTTAAATACATTTTATTCTTAAAAGAAAAAACGTTTGCTTGTTTGTTTTGTATGTTTTTAGTCCTTGATATTTAAACATAGGTCATATGATGATATTGTTTGTGTTAGGATGGAATCTTAAAAATTATAAGTCCTTTAATGTACTTTTATCTGATGTTTTGAGTAGTTTATCAATGTTAGACTCGTAAGCACTTAATTATGAGTTTCTAACAGTGAAAGCCTGAGTAGTTAGCAAGGTGACTAGTTGTAGAAATTGCATGTCGATGATGATAGGTCCTATGATGATATTGTTTGTGTTAGGATGGAATCTTAAAAATTATAAGTCCTTTAATGTACTTTTATCTGATGCTTTGAGTAGTTTATCAATGTTAGCTCGTAAGCACTTAATTATTGGTTTCTAGCAGTGAAAGCCTGAGTAGTTAGCAAGGTGACTAGTTGTAGAAATTGCATGTCGATGAATGACCGTTTTCTTAGTTGTCTATCCTGATTTACTTACGTTATGACGTGTGGTATGGTTGAAAATAAAAGAAAAGTCTCTAAAGAAAAAAAAAATTAAACCACCTATAACCGATAAGCGTGAATCTACCCATGGGCGAGTATTAGGACCACCATGAGGAGAAATGCTACCTTAAAGGGTAGGTGTGTTGAAAAAAAATGAAGAAAGAAAAAGAAAAAGTTCAAAAAGAAAGGCAAAAAGAGGCAAGAAAGAAAAAAAGAAATCATACCATTTTGAGCACAGAAAAGCAACTACAGAACTTAATTGAGATATCTAGGTTGGTTTGACCCATCGATCCCAATTTTTAAAATGAAATCATTGAGTTAGCTTACTTGGGAATAAAGCTGTGAATGAACCTTTTCACACACACATTGTGAGTCTGGCTTAGATGATTTATTCAAATACTTGAATTTGAGTTGCATTAAGTACTTTGAAGATTCTTTGGTTTCATTACTAAGCACTCTTTGAGGATAAAATTATGTGAAACTATTGAGACTATTTAATTTTTTTTTTTGCATGATTGTGTGTTTTGAATGACGTTTATGGGTGTCGTCGCTGTAAGCCCTCACGAGACTATAACTCGTCCACTAGGGACACCTAAGGGTTTAAAGGCTTGTTGCATATGCTAAATGCAATCGTGATCCCTATGAAAGTGGCTTAGATAGTTTTAATTTATTTTTATTTTTATTTATTTTTATTTTATTTTATTTTGCGCTTGAATTGCTAGGGACTAGCAATAAGTTGGTTGGGGGTTGTGATAAGTGCATGAAAAAGTACTTTGAACATCACTTATTCGGGTTTATTGTTCAGTATTTAGTTATATATTAAATATTTTATTATATAATTTTTATTATTATTTTAATTTAGAAAGTATTTGTTATTTGAGGTTATTATTCGTAGGAACTAAACAAATACAAGAGAAAATTAAAGGACAAGTGGGGCCGAGAAAGAGAAGAATTTTGGAAAGATTGTCAAGTTGCTGTTGATCAAATAAAAGAAGAAAGCGTGGACACACAAAATAGAGAAGAAACGTGGGCCAAAGGAGGGAAGGAATTGTTGACTAAAAGAAAGAAGAAAGAGAATTGGAATTCCACGTGAAATTGGAAAGAGAGAGGAGTTGCAATTTGACCAAACAAGAAAAGCTTAGACGTGGGGCCCATAGAATGACATTCAATTTCTGTTTACTAAAAAACCCAGCCTTGGCGTGAATTGTCTAAGAAGAGTGGGGGCCACAAATTGTCATACAAAAGAGAATAAGAGAAAAAGGTGTCGTGTACTACCAAAAGAAGAAGCAACAACGTGGGCCCACTTGGAATTAGGTCAACAAACTTTGTGTATTAAAGCAGGCAAAAGTTATAAGTTAGAGAGCTCTCCACGCGTGAAGCAGCCTAGGGCTGCTGCCGCGAGAACAAAGAGAGGTAAAGCTGTGCGCAAACAAATTAAAAATAAACCAGAGGCAGTTCAGCCGCGAAGGAAAAACAGAAGCTGCAGTGCCTGTAGGTTTCTATAATTTGTCCCAAAGAAAGTATAAGCCAAAGAAATACACATTTTATACATGCAAAGCTTGAAGCATGGCGGAATCATACTTACAAAGCTTGTGACGAAAATGATGAAGAGAATCCTTGAGTCTTCAAGGTGGAAGTTTTTTTGGCCAAGAGCAAGACTGAGAGAAGCTTTAAATCTCCTAGTATTCCAAGCTCCAAGATTGTTTCCCTATCACCTCCTTTGATTCCTCATTGTGCTAGCAAAAATGGAGAAATGAAAAACAATTTTTCTGCCCTTGTGGAAGCTCACGGCGTGAGCAAGAAAAAGGAGAGGGAGAGTGCCTTTCAATTTTCTTTTTCTCTTTTTTTATTTGTTTCAAAAACCGTGAGAATGAAAAAGAAAAAAGCAATGATGAGATAACATTTTCCAAAATGAATTTTTTGTTAAAAAACCCTTCAAAAACCGTGAAAGGTTTTCCCTCCAAAAAATCCATTAAATGGCCTCACCTACTTACATTGAGAATAGAGACAATGTATCATCCCATAAAGGTGACTAGATACATCCATCAACTAGTCGTGTCAAGAAATGAGACTTCGCGATGTGATTTGCGGGTCCCACTCGTTTCAAAATACGAATCTGTCCGCAAACACTTTCGGGCTCAGTTTCGCTAATTCCGAAATAACGAATTTCCGTCGCGACGAGAATTAAATAATTACGCCTAGCGGAATTACTATTCAGATCGCTAACTAATTAATTCTAAATTAATTCGTTTGCCCGAATTAAAATCCGATTTTAATTCCGCGTCGAAATCTAATTTCGTTTAATAATTTATCGAATATATTATTTTATCGATTAATTCCAAATTAATCGTTATCTCTCTCCTAATAATATATTTTATCCAAGATAAAGTTTCTCCGTAATTAATCCAAGATTAACAAAGTTCGAATCAAACATCATAGGTGAATCTTCAGGAAGCGACCCAAGAGATCTCCGGATATGTTGGTAGTAAATACGGTCGTTGGATAATCCAAACACGTACGTACCTCGTACTACGTTTTTACCGATTTACAAGACAAGGTTGGCTTCTAGCAAAGCGCCATGCCTACCCAATTCTCCAGAAATATTCTTACTGGAATATTAGATCTTTATCAAGCGTAGTATACCGTAGTATCGCGTACATCGATCCAGTATCAGACGATCACATGTTAGGCCTGGGGCTGGAAATGTGTCTGCCCCGTACGAAACATATATCGGACATCAAACAACTAGTCTCTTTAAATCGGACAATCCTGACCTGGTCATATTGTCCCGACGGTTGCAACCTTTTATAGAGTACTAGTTCTGTATCCTGCGTGATCATCATCTCCATATGTCTGAAGTGATACTTCCATCTTGACATCACATCCAGTACACTACGATTCTCGATAAACCCAGAAGAGGCGTACACAGAACCGGTTAAAGCCCCGAACCACCAAAACCAAAGTTTACCGATTGTCGCAAGTACTAGCGATGCAAGTCTACGGTTAAGACCATATACACCTACCCTGATGCGGCCTCCCATAGACACGCAGACATACTACCAATGGGATTCCGCGGAGGTCTGTCCAGAGCGAAGTTGTTTTCCGTACCATCGGTAAAAACAAAACCTCCTATCGCACTTGCATAAGTATCCAATACTTAAATATATGAGAACTATGCCGTTGTGCCATCACAACTCGCACAAGTGCAATACTAGTCTATTCCGCATTATCGATGTC